>OY755253.1:1517340-1752340 GCA_963576725.1 Azorinus chamasolen | reverse complement strand
TATACTTCACAACTTACATGTATGAGAATCATAATAAATTTATTCTACTGGTTGATCCGAAACGCATTTGAAAAAATGTCCTGTTTGACAAAACTTCTGGTAAAGAAAATTGCTAAAGCTTTTGATCCGATCGCCACATTAGTGGTAAAAGGTCGTATCTGACATTTTTTCAGAAAATGACTTTTTTCATTTTTCAAATCTTATTTATCTGTAGCAACTTCTGTTAAAATATCTAACTTATATTCAAAATACTTTTTGAGATATTGATAAAAAATCAAAGGTCGTATCTGCAAATATGAAAAAAACTTCGTGGTAAAAAGTCGTATTTGATGTAAAGTTTGTGGTAAAAGGTCGCATCTGCCAAATACGACCTTTTTCTTCTAATGAATTTATTAAAATTCCTTACAGTTTAGAACGAAAAGGTCATATATGACAGATAAGACCTTATACCTCTAAATGGTTTTGAATAATGTAGTATACAGCAACCTTGTCATCAATCTTGTAATTAGAGAACTGTGTGTGTATTGAGGCCTGTTTTTGTTGGATTATCGCTGAAGTAATTATTTATGAAGGCTCTGTTTTGATAACGCTAGATTGGTGTCCCAACAATGCTTTTATCGGTCATTTAGCAAAACAGAGTGGTTCATAACTGGTCATGAATAAAAGTATTAACCCTTTCCCTGTTCTATGTTTATTACATTTTTCAGTACTCACTGCATATTCATGGCCAAAATAGTTATAATGAAATATGGAAGGTGGAATATTGTAGGCATTTTAGAATGTAAAGGCACAGATCTTTCAGATTTTATTAGCAAACAGAGTAGACCCTGATCAGATGGCTCCTCTAGGAGCCGTCTGATCTGGGCCTACTCTGTTTGCAAATGCGTGAAAACACATATGAGGGAAAGGGTTAAGAACTCGAAATTGCCATTTCTTTCGTTTCAAATTTAAGAAAGAGGAGCTAAGAAAGTAAATTGGTGACTATTATGACCACTATACTTGCCCTTTATGACACTTGGAAGTTGAAACACGAGAACGAATAAAAGTTTTTTTGAAGAAGTGACCAAATTTTGACAAAGTGGACACTGGAAGGCAAGTATTTCTGATGGTTAAACTGTCTGGTTGGGAAGAGGGCAGTTCCTATGAATTTGTTGGGCGGGTATACATTGCAATTCGACAGGGTGAGCATTATGATGCAGATACACCTGTGACAAATGTGTTCTTACAAATTGATACCTCAAATCCGCAGACGATAAAATGTATGCATCATGCTCTGACTTTAACCAAGTAACGCCTCATAAACGACCCAATTAGGAAAGCTAAAAAAAGAAACTCTCGAGCCGAAAACGTAAACGAAATGAAACTCTGTGGAAAGCATCAGCGCATAAACGACAGAGATGCCAATGCAAGTCCTATTTATCAAAGACTGGTAAATCGGTCAAGGAAAGAAGATTTAGTGTACAGTAACAAGACTGCGAGCGTTATAGATTCAGAAGTTGCACTAGAGTTAGTGAGTCAAACAGGCAGAAGATATTTTACATGTATTATGCACTTCCAACCTATGAACGGCAACGATGTTTTATTTGTAACTTCAAAAAAAAACCTAGCAAGTAGAAAAGGAAAAGAAAACTGGATAGACATGCTGGACACGTTGGATAGAAAACACCAATGTGTATTTCAAGGTAGAGGATGAGCGGTCCCGTCGACAAAAATAAGCAGTGACAGTCTGACAGAGTAGACCTAGTATGCGAGCATGTCAACAGAATGGACTCGCATTACACGAGGAAAGAGACAGAAAAACAATACCTGTATCACGACTTCAATATTAAAAAAGATATACACCCGATATACAGACTGGTGTAAATCAAAAGGCCATACACCAGTTAAGCAAACGATGTACAGACAAATATTCTGCGAGAAATTCAGCTTATCTTTTTTCAAGCCTCAAACGACCAATGTTCCTTGTGTGCCAAGTATGAGAGGCATAGGCAAGCCGGGACTGTCACAGATACGATAAAGGCAGACGTTGATAATAAATTTGACGAGAGTAAGTTACAGAAAGTGTCAACACGCAACCAAGGTCATCCATAGGTTTGGCCCACTAAAGACTCGGACATGGACATGTACTACCTATCTCGCCTTCCAATATCGAACCAAAAGAAGGCAGGTTTGGTACACATTTGTCACAAGGAAATCATACCGCATTGTTTTAGCGTGTACTTCACAAATTTGTCACCTGACAAAAATATGCAGAATACCAGAAAATTCAGAGTTTGAAGACATTGACAGTAATTAACGCACATTAGTTGACTCACAATGACAGTAATTAACGCACATTAGTTGACTCACAAAGTCTGCTTACGATCTAGTTTAACCCTTTCCTTATTCTATGTTTATTCCAAATTTCAGTACCTACTGAATATTCATGGGAAAATGGTTATAAGGAAATATGGAAGGTAGAACATTGCAATCGTTTTAGAAAGTAAAGAAACAGATCTTTTCAAATTCCATTAGCAAACAGAACAGACCCTGATCAGACGGCTCCAGTAGGAGCGGTCTGACCTAGGTCTACTCTGTTTGCAAACGCGTGAAAACACATTTATATGAGGGAAAGGGTTAAGCAAAAACTAGCGATAGTTGTTGCTTTCAAATCATGTTTCGAGTTACATGTACATGTATTAAGGCACATGTTGGCTGGCAAAAATAGTAGACTAATAATTGTTATATCTTTTTAACGGTGTTTTGTGTGACTATACCCTTCTGACAAACTAATTACACAATGATAATAATTTAGACATTTTGTCTCAGTCAGGCATTATAGAATGCATAATCAGGTCCAATCAAAGATACATATTTTGTTTGAACAGGTAGGTTTTTTAATTATTATTGTTGATACGGTACTGATAGTTCAAAACGTTCATCTTCCTGAAATCTTCCCCCATGATCATGTCATCTCATCATTCTTGGCGCTATATGACCTATTCAGTGTCCCAGTGCCGTAAAACCAAACTCACATACCCAAAATCGGCTAAAATTCACAATAATGTATTTACATTTGTATAACAAATGCATATTCCGTTTTGAATACAGCATTTATTTTGTATTTAGACTAAATTATGTATTGTTTGGCTTTGTGAATGGGCATAATCGTTTTCTTTTAAAACAATTTGGTGGTCACTTTATATAAATGTATTAGGCTAAAAGTAAATTTCAAGATCCGTTGTACATCTGAATCCATTATTTAAATACAAATGTCACACATATATTTAGAATAACACAGGAACAGGGACATAATTCAATATTTTTCATAAGTCTTGTTTATTTCTGACATATCAGTGAAAACTTAAAAGTATCCGGTTCAGTTTTGCTTAGAAAAGACTTTTATATGCTATTTATTTACATTCATTTGACATTAAATTGTAATGGAAAAAGGTCGTATTTGCCAAATACGTCCTTTTACAACCTACAAATCGATGAAATCGTTGAAATGTGTTTGTGGTAAAAGGCCGTATTTGACAGATAAGACCTTTTCATTTTTCAATATCATGAAAAGATGTATGTGGTAAAAGGTCGTATCTGCAAATTTAATTATAATTAATGACGTAGTCAATTTTTGGTGTTGAAAGTATTATCAATATCGAGTTTTCAACATTACACACTAATAGTTAAAATGTCATTTGTGTGACTTTCATCCCTGATTTTTCATAAGCAACCAAACCTTTAAACTCAATTTTCTCGAAAGTTTGAAAACTGCACATACGACCTTTTACCACTAACGTGGCGCGATGTAATGACGAATATGTAGTCCCGTAGAATTTGTACTCCCCAGTCCACATTCGACGTAGAAAAGGTACTCCCGGTCCATATTCTACATAGAATATGGACTCCCCTCCCGTAGAATATGGATCCCTGTCATAGAATATGTACTCCCATTGGGAGTACTTTTTCTACAAGGCAATTATTATACCCCCTCAAACGAAGTTTGGGGGGATATACTGGAGTCACCATGTCCGCCCGTCCGTCTGTCTGTCCGTCCGTCCGCCTTGTCCGGATCATAACTTTCAAAGTATAAAAGCCATTGACTTCAAACGTTATATATAGATAGACCACATTGACGGCAAGTGCAGAACACAAGGTTTGTAACTCTGTCTTTCAAATTGTAAAGCTTTAATCATGGAGCAGACGACAGATTACGCATACGCATATTTGTTAAGGAATGCTAAGTGTTACCTAGAGTAGTCATTGATGGGACAAAAATGTCCCCGAACCTATATTGATATAAAATAATACCTTTTCACATTAAGAAAATATTTATATGTCAGCAACCATGCATATTGGATCGAAGGGTCATAGCTCTGCAATTACAATTCCGATCCATTCAAAAAGTACATCCTGCATAGGTACACTCGATAGTAACTATGTGTACGAAGTTTCATTCCAATCTCTTTAAAACCGTATAAAGAAAATCGATGCATAAACTTTTTCTCTCATTTTTTCCATTTCTAAGGGCTATAACTCTGTATTGGCGGATCTGACAGAGGCAAAAAGCATGTCTTGCAAAAACACATTTCAAGATTATAATGTTTATAAAGTTTCGTCTAAGTACATAAAACTACATTAACAAGAGTGCCAGTGGGCACAATATACGCCCGTCGGGGTCTTGTTGAGCATAAACTTGGGTTAACGTATTTGCTGAACTCAAATTCTAAGTCCAATTTTGCGACAAAGTTTCAAGGTTGTAAATATGCATACTTTAACAGAAATCCTTAACCAAAAATTCTAAATTAACAAGTGCCATAATTGTGTCTAAATGCTTGGCAGAATTACATTGTATTTACTCTTGCCTATAGGTGAAGCTTCTGATGGTGAACAAATGTTTCAAGTTTCAGAGCTTTATCTGAAAGGGTTATGTAAATAAGTGTACTTTAACCAAAACCTTAACCAAACATTCTAAGGTAAAAATGGACATAACTAGAGGTTTGTTTTGTCACAAAAACAGATGTCTCCCCCTCCCATCCTCTTTCCAATACACAAGTGTAATGTCTGTAACTCCAAACTTAGCAGGGTCTAATTTTAAGTCATCAGGGGCAATAACTCCAACATTGTCAGGGGAGACAATTCAAAAGTCCCAGGTATACGAAAACACATGCTATTCAACATTCTTGTGAAGTTTGGTGACTCTAGTACTAGTGGTTTCAGAGATACATGTGACACAAAGTAAAGTTTCTCTTATTTTAAGTCATAAGGGACAGTAACTCCAAAGTTATCAGGGGGAGACAATTAAAACCCCCAGATGCACAACAACTTATGCTGGTGAGCATTCCTGTGACGTTTGGTGACTCTAGCCCTACTAGTTTCAGAGATACGTGCAGCACAAAGTTTCTCTAATTTTAAGTTAACATATTAGGGGCATTAACTCAAGAATTATCCGGGGTGCTCAACAACTCATGCTGGTGAACATTCCTGTGAAGTTTGGTGACTATAGCCCTAGTGGTTTTAAAGATATGCATGACACAAAGTTTCTCTAATTTTAAGTAATCATATCAGGGGCAATAACTCCATAGTTATCAAGGGGAGACAATTCAAAAATACCATGGCACAACAACTCATGCTGGTCAACATTCCTTGAAGTTTGGTGACTCTAGCCCTAGTGGTTTCAGAGATATGCACGACACTAAGTAAAATTTGTCTAATTTTAAGTCATCAGGGGCAATAACTCCAAAGTTAACAGGGGGAGACTATTAAAAAAAAACAAAGAGCAAAACAACTCATGCTTGTGAACAATCCTGTGAAGTTTGGTGACTCTAGCCCTACTGGTTTCAGAGATACGTGCGACACAAAATTTGTATAAATTTAAGTATTCATATCAGGAGCAATAACTCAATAATTATCAGGGGGAGACAATTAAAAAACCATAGGTGCACAACAACTCATGCTGGTGAACATTCCTGTGAAGTTTGGTGACTCTAGTACTAGCGGTTTCAGAGATACGCGCGACACAAAGTTTTTCTAATTTTAAGTCATCAGGGGCAATAACTCCAAATTTATCAGGAGAGACAATTCAAAAACCCCAGGTGCACAACAACTCATGCTGGTGAACATTCCTGTGAAGTTTGGTGACTCTAGTCCAACTGGTTTAAGAGATACGCGCGACACAAGTTTGTGACGGACAGACAAACGGACGGACGGACGGACGGACAGACGGACGGACGGACGGACGGACAGACAACTCTGGCAAAAACAAATATATCTCCCCATAAATGGGGGAGACATAATTCTGTCTAAATGCTTGACAGAGTTATGTACTCTTGTCTACAGGTGAAGATTGTGATGGCGAATAAGTGTTCCAAGTTTAAAAGCTTTATCTCAAAGGGTTATGTAAATAAATGGACTTTAACAAAGCCGTAACCAAAAATTCTAAGTTAAAAAGGGGCATGATTCGGTCAAAATGCTTGGCAGAGTTATTTACTCTTGCCTACAGGTGAAGGTTGTGACGGTGAACAAGTGTCCAAGTTTCACAGCTTTATCACAAAGTGTTACGTGAATAAGTGGACTTATTCCACATAAATTGAGGTTAACATTTTTGCTTAACGCAAATGCTAAACGCAAATTCTATGTCCAATTAAGCGACCTTGACGACTTGGCAGGCTACTGTAGCATGTATGAATAAACATTGTGGTTAAATTTGGGAAGGATCCGCCAAGCGGAACTTGAGTTAGAGATGTTACAGACGGACGGACGGACGGACAGACGGACGGACAACGCCATTCCATAATACGTCCCGTTTTTTCAAACGTGCGTAGAAAAACGAAAAGTATTTCACGCAACAATATTATTCGGACTGACCAACTAATCGACCAGCAAAAACCGACAAACAACTCGACCAATCGACTGACCAATCGATCGACTTACCTACTGATCAATTGATCGATAAGTTGAATTCAGTATGTCTGCGAAACAAGGTTTTCCGGGTATAATTTTAAAGGGGAGTAATTGTTCTACGGGAGTACATATTCTACGTAAGTGGAGTCATAGTATTATGGGTCCTTTGCAATGGTTAGTACTTATTCGTTGACGAATAAGTATCCCTTTAGCCGTAGAAAATGAACTGGGGAGTACAAATTCTACGGGAATACAAATTCGTCATTGTACACCGGCAGTAGTAATTGTGTCCACGAACCTTGTTTATAAAGAATGACCAGTCTGTACCAGCTATGGAATACCACAGCGTGTCGCATTTCAAGTTAGAAAATTTATAATATTAGAATTTTAGTCTATATCAGACTTAATATTCATACTAAACAATGTACCATTTATCTATACAGCGTATTACACACTGCATTATTTTCAATACTATCACAATATGTTTAAGTCAACAAAGCAAAGACATAGCCTTTTGTTTTCATTGAACTACTTTTGGATTACTAGAAACAAAATAAACATTGGGTCATTTGTTGAACTGCTTTTCTTAGCCCAAACTGCGCATTTGATTTTTTTATTATTTTCTAGACAAATGATTTATTTAAGCTCGTCTGTTTCGAAGAAAGTATAAGAGGTATCAACATGAAACTTTATAGGTTAGTAGATCGCATTCAGGAGAAGGCCCCTACATAAAAACTACAACTCTTGATTTCTAAATTTGTGAGTTAATGCCCTTTGTAGTTTTCTATACTTACATTTTGTGTAGCTGATAACTCTTCTTATGACCACAAAACTTCATTTGATGATAGATCTCAAAGAAACCAATGACACTGTACAAAAACCCTGATCACTGGATAGTAGGCGTTGTCGTCGTTGTCGGTGTGCAAAAACTTTAATGTAGCTCATTACTCAAAGAGAATAAGAGGTATTAACATGAAATCTCATAGGTTAGTAGATCTCATTCACAGAAGGCCCCTACATAAGAACTATAACTCTTGATTTTTAAATGTGTGATTTATTGCCTTTTGTATTTTTTATACTTACCTTTTGTGTAGCTGATTACTCGGAAAGTATTTATGACCACAAAACTTCATATGATGATAGATCTCAAGGAAGCCAGTGATACTGCACAAAAACCCTGATCACTGGGTCGTAGGCGTTGCCAGAAACCTTAATGTTGGGGTGCAAAAACTTTAATGTAGCCTATTACTCGAAAAGTACAAAAGGGATCAACATGAAACTTCATAGGTTAGTAGATCCAATTTAAGGGAGGGCCCCTACATAAGAACAATAACTCTTGATTTCAAAATTCTGGAGTAAAAGCCCTTTATCTTTTCAAAATGTTTTTAATTTAGTTGGACAAGCACCAAATCAGACGAGCGTTGGCACCGCACTTGGCTCTTGTTGTTATTTAAGACAGTAGTAAATAGTTTAGACATACACTCTATAACTACCAACACAGTTGGGTCGTGTTTGTATACAACGGCATCAGTACGCCTTACATCCATGCATCAGGAAAGTGCCCCGAATTTAAAATAATGTTAACGTAAATACGCGAGACGCAATAATATCAATACTTTCTATGAAATACTCATTTAAAATACAATCCCGACCAGTAGACCTGCCAGCTTGCACTTTCTTTGCAGTTTTAAGCATTTCCTGAAAAGTGTTTGGTACATCCAAAATAAGTGACTCACCATTATTCAGCCAACCTTTACGTGACATTATTTATAATAGCGTTTGTTAACATTAATATTCAGGTAAAATAATGACACATTAATATATATTAGCGTTACGTTTTGTAATGGCGTATGCACGCATGGCTTATCTGTCATTGGCCGTTCCAAGGCGATACTTACATCTCCCCCC
Source organism: Azorinus chamasolen (assembly GCA_963576725.1). Lineage (NCBI taxonomy): Eukaryota > Metazoa > Mollusca > Bivalvia > Cardiida > Solecurtidae > Azorinus > Azorinus chamasolen. The sequence continues at coordinate 1,743,550 of OY755253.1, read as the reverse complement.
TATTGTTTGTTTGTTTTATCTGTATGTGTCTCTTTTCGTGTTTTGGTAGACATATTTAGTTGTTGGACTGTCTTTTCATTACTGTTCGGGCGACTGCTAGTTTTGTATGTAGTGTTTCCTGCATGACTCATACATGAACTTGCAACATGCAAAAAAGTAAAAATAAAACATCTAATAAGATAAAGAAGTTTAGCACATTCAAACAAGTATCAGATATCAATGTCAGGACAAATGATAATGCTATAACTGTATACCATTTGCAGTTTACTAAGAAAATACTGCATCACTCCAATATTACGAAGCTGTGTCATTCTACTAATGAAACTGTTTCATTATAAAATGTTGGCCGCTAAGTAGATAGATCTCCGTTAACATGACAATACTTATATGTAACGCTTTTCTTTTTAGATTTCTTTTATTTTCATTCCAATGGAGCAGCAGGGAGGGTGAATAACATTTTTTATGGGGGCAAGTCCCCTCTAGCCCCCGTTCAGGCGCCCCCTGGGACCCTCTCAGGCCTCACGGAGCCCCAGCCCCCCGTTCAGACGGAAATCAGTCTCGATAGCATATATAAAGTCGCCCCCAGCCCCCGTTCAGGTGCCCCCTGAGACCCTCTCAGGCCTCACGGAGCCCCCAGCCCCCGTTCAGACGGACAGGGGGTCTGTTTAGAGCAGCAGGGGGGGGGGGACTGACATCAATTTTGTAGGCCAAAAAAACGTTCCCATCGCCGAGTACCCCATTTAGAAATCGGCGCCGGATATATATCTAAGGTATACGAGTGCGTCTTGCGAAATGAAGGGGACTCGAAACTGTTCTTGGTTGGTGATTGGGTCAACCGATCTGTGTGGTAAGAGCTGTCTGGGGGACTACTGCAATATCCACTTAGCCCGCCTGAGACGAGGGCCCGGCACAATTCCGTGCAAGGAGTGTGGGAAGGGCGTCAGGAATAAATACCAATTGTGCAAGAGCTGTGGGTGCGATCGAATCCGCAAGCGGCTCTGGGTCCGTGACAAGAGGATAATCGTTGCGGAGTTCAGCCGCGAGTTCAACCGCCTGGCGGCCATCGAAATTTCCTATTAGAGATGTGTCGGTGCTTAGGTATACCCACCCAGCTCAGAGGTCACAGAGCCTCTCAGCTCCCGCCGTCCGTAGGGCCATGAGTCTCTCGTCGGACCCCCGCGGAGCATCGTTGCGGAGTTCAACCGCCTGGCGGCCATCGAAATTTTCCTATTAGAGATATGTCGGTGCTTAGGTATACCCATCTAGCTGACATAACCGGCCCAGCCCCGGCACAACAGCAGTTTATCGACCTGGATGACCAGGTCCCTCACCCAGTCGGACTCCCGGCAGACAAGTGGGTTGAGATGTTGACCGACGCCAAGGACGGGCTTGAGGTCGACGGTGCCGCCGCGGTCTTCTCCACGTGGAGTGTAGAGACAGAAGACCCGCTTGACGTTGGTGGCGTCGAGATCGCTGACGGTATGTATGCTAGAGCCGGCCGGCTGGCTCTGGATTCCCATATGACCGACGAGAGGGCAGCAAGCCTGCTCGCGGCCCTTCCAGAGGGCGAATAGCTGCTCAGACTGAAGTTCTTGAGGCAGATGGGCGAGGGAGACTGGGTAGTTGAAGACAAGTTCGACCCGGTCAAGGCTGAACGGAAGAAAGGGCAGGCGGTTGTGGTGCTTTCCCGAGACTCAAGGCCGGGCGTCCTTGTTGGGATCGACAGTGTGTTCTACCAAAACGCCTATCCCGTTACCGCGGTTGTGTATGGGCTCTACCCTCTCAGAGACGCAGACCCCGCAAATCTGGCTCCAATAATGGATGGCGATCTCAACTGTGTAGCCCAGAGGGTGGTGGAATACTTCGAAGGTGTGCTGAGGGGGCATGGACTAACACCCACGAGGCGTCGGAAAATCGAAGAGTGGGAAGAGAGTGTCCATGAAACAGGCGCCACAGTCGACGATGTAGCGCGGCTGGAGACCATTCTCAAACGGTCGATCATCCTGCGGGACATCGCCGTGGAGGACATCTACAACAGCGGCAAGTATCAGAGGAGGGGGGACATGACATACGGCAAGGTAGAACTCATCGTCCACATCGGCACGCCTGGTCCAAAGACCTCCACTTCCCCCACTCCCGCGAGGTCCGAACGTATGAGGGCGACGTCTGGGACGCCATCCGGGAAGCAACCCAAGGTGAGCCGATAGCCGTCTGGCTGCTCGGAGGAGGAGAAGACAAGCAGCTCAGTGTCGATCAGTTCGTGCTCCAGGACGGCCGCACTTACAGGACTCAGGCGGCCCACGAAAGACTGAAATGTATATGCAGATGGTTGGGAGATGATGCCTTAGCAAATAGGGCATTCGGGGAGAACCACGCCGCTAGTATCGTCGCGAAGGAGAGAAACGGCTGGAAGCCGACCCCAGCCAGCTTCCTCGACGACATACAAAGGGCTTGTGTGGAGCACGGACACGGCGGGCTATGGAACTCGATGGGCTACGATACCAGGAAAATCGTTAGCATAGATATGAAGGCCTGCTTCCCAGCCAGCTTCCGGGGGCAAGGCGAGGCCGGGCCTTACTTCCAAAGATTCGGGCATCCCGGCCACCGCATGACGCGCGTAGCCATCAATGGCACACTCCCGGAGGATATAGGCACAGGCGTCGCCGAGGTCGAGGAGTGGGAGTTCGCGCCAGCAGTCCACCCTGTCATACCTGCCTGGTTTGGGAGGCACTTCGCAAAGAACGGTTGGGCCCCGACGCCCCTGTTGGCCTACCTTGTGGAAAAAGGCCATCTGGCGTCTCTCAAGGTCCGAGAGGCCATCATCGCATTCGAGAGGCGAGTTGACGTCTGGCTCCCAGAGGACCGTGACCAGGGATGCAGCATTATCGGGAAATTCACACAGGGCAGCAAGGCCGATGGAAAGAGGCTGACCAGGAGGCTTGTCACCGACCCCGGAGAGCTCGACTTCTTGGTCCGCGATACCCGCCAAAGCGGCACGCTGGTCGGGGTCCCAGAAAGGTGCCCGCTGGGCCATGTCCTCACATACTACGACGGGAGCCAGCCTCAGTATGCGAACCTTAGGGCCTCCATGCTGGCCTATTCCCACATCAACCTCCTCTCCATGCTATCGAGATTTACCCCGGATGAAGCTGTCCGAGTGGCAACCGACTCTATCTACATCCAGAAAAATCCTGAGGGCGTCAAAGCTTACGCTCCGCATGACCAGCACCAAAAGGGGTATTGTACCACTTGCTTGCTGTACCACGGTGCTGCATTGCTTGGGCCACCGATGAAGGTCGCCCCGGCTCAGTGGAGAGACAAGGGCGAGCGACTGTACATGCCAATGGAGCACGCCTCCTACCTCGCACCGCCCGAATATATGAAACAAGAAAAGGATCTCGCCCCTTCTACGGCATCAAGTCACGGTGATCCACTGTCGATGTATCGGTTGAGCTACCTCAACGGCGGTGGGGGCTCAGGCAAAACCACTCGAGTCATCGAGGTGTTCCGAGCGAGAAACCCCTTGGTCTTCACCCCGACCCATCGTCTTGCCAAAGAAATGCGGACCCGGGGCGTGAAGGCCCAAACCTATCACAGCTTCTTCCGCTGGAGCGGACAAAGGGAGTGGACCCCAGACAGGATGGGGCAGAAGTTTGTCCCGAGGGTGATTATCTGGGACGAGGTCTGCACAGTACCTCGGCCAATCCTCGAGACCTTTCTCGACTGGCTCGATTAAAGGGGCGTCCAGGTCGTCTGCTGCGGCGACCAGGGACAGCCGCCACCAATCGCGGGAGATATGCTGCACGAAGGCAGAAGGCTGACTGCTATGAGGAGGTCGAGGTCGACCACAGGGCGAAGGACCCCGCACTCAGGGACCTGAAAAGAAAAATCCGTCTCCGGCCCGACAAATACCAGTGCCGAGAGATGCGGCGGGCGCTGCCCAGCTGCCTTGAATGGGGTCGGTTTGTGGATGCGTGGAAACCAGGCGATCTCATACTGACCTCAAGACAAAATGTTCGCGACAGGACCCAGAGGCTCCTATTCCAAAAGCACAGGGAGCGCTTCCCAGACGCTCCCGTCCCTCTCATCTACCACCCGAAAGACAGCCGGAGGCAGAATATTCAGGTGACTGTCCCAGGCGCGGACCGAACAGAACAGCTGGTTCTCAACGACATCGTGGACGTCCCAATCGGGGCAGTAGAGACCGCTATACAGACAGATGACTGGCGTCTGGGGTATTTCATCACAGTCCACTCCTCCCAGGGCCTGACAATCCACAGCCCCCAGAAAGTATGGGTCATTGACGACTATCTGCAGTGGTCCACTCTGGCATACCTCGCAGTGTCCCGAGTAGAGTACATGCACCAACTCGAACGAGTAGTCTGTCCCCCAGAGGAGGGTCCCGAGGCCGGGCAACTAACCGAGCAGCAACTCCGCAAGGCGATCCAAGAGAAGCTCGTGGCCCATAAACGCCAGGATCGGGCCAAGGGCCTCCCAGGGTTCAACCTGAAGGTCGACCACATTCTGCAGCTCAATGAGGCCCAACACAACCATTTTGCAGCATGCAACATCGAGTTGCTCTTGGCTCATGCCCCCAAAGACAAACAGCAGTTTAGTGTGGACCTGCTGGACAATTCCAGAGGCCACACTCATGACACTGTCCGCCTGACCTGTCTCGAGTGCAATCGAAAAAGAGGGGGGGCAGCTCTTGTGCACGCCCCCGGGGTCCTGACGGGACCCAGTACGCCTGCGCCGACGTCTTCGACTACGTCGAGACCGCCGACGACAATCGTCGCCTTCTGGAATGAGCTGTTCAGCGGTTGAGTACCCCATCGGGCGGCAGTTCAGTGTCGGGAGGCACGACGAGTAGTTCCTCGCGGACGAACCCGCGTCCTGGTCCATCCTGGAGATAGTACAGCACGGACTCATCGGGTTTCGTTACAGAGCGCCCGATTCGGTAGACCTCAAGAGACCACATTGGGTCAGTCGCCCGGCGTCGGCCGCCCTCCAGCTCTCCGGGCTGGTAGAGGTATCGAACGCCCACATCGGAGGGGACCTTTTTCTCCTTGAGACCAAACGGACGACCGGGAACACTCGAAGAGGGCTTTTGCCGCACGGATTTAAATTCTGAAGGGTTGTGATCCCCCGAAAGCAAAAATTGCAACACAAAAAGAGAAAATTGCAGACTCGGTTTTATTGAGTCTGTTCATGAGCAGTAATTGAAAGTGCAACACTGCTCACGCCCCCTAGCACCGGCTTAAGCGGTATTCAATTTTCAGAACAAGAAGTACTGAAATTCATGATCTCGAAGGATCAGAAGGTATAACAACACTGAGAATGAATTAAGTCTGATCGCTTCCACAGGTCGTCGGCCCGTCAGGCGGGTCACCCCCCATTCAAAGCCGAAATGACGTCCTGCAGCCTACCAACCCACTCTGTGGACCGCTTCCCCTCTGGCAGGCGCATCTCAATAGCGTACTGTTGTCCGAAGAGGCGCTCAGCCAGGGTCCGGTTGAACCGCTCAACGATCCCCTGATCGCGGTGGATATCGACACGGCCGCGCCTGACCTCGACGTTATGCTTCGCTAAAAGTTGGTTCACAACGCCCATAAACTCGCGCGCGGGGTCGACTTGGAGAAGTTTAGGCCACTTGTAGATCCGCTCGAGTGCGGCGGCGACCTCTTTGGCCTCCTTCGTCGTAAGCGGCTCGGTGGCCTTGAAGCGGCTGGCCACATCGACAACGGTCAGGGCATACTTGTATGTCTTGCGGCGCACCGTGTCGTGTGACAGGAACAGGAGATCGGCCTGGTGCACTTCGTTCGGCGCTGAAACATCAAACTTGGGCCGCGGTATCTGGCGCGGGGCGGGAAGGTAGATCTGCCAGATGGCCTGCTTTTTGAGGAATTTCCGGGCCTCAACCTCAGAAACTTTAGCCGCAGCCGCTAGCTTCTGAATCGCCGCTAGCCCCTTCCAGTAGCCCCGGGGGCTGTAGTAGAGTCTCGCGAGCTTCGTCTCCATTGTCGATTACAAACACATCAGTGCCAACCACCAAACGGAAAAAGGTGTGCTCGCCGGCTAGGCCATCAGATATTCGAGCAAACTGATCAAGTCATAACATTCCTTGATCACTGGGTAGGGCAATCGCAGCCCCGCCAAATATCGTATTGGGGGCAGGTTTTCAGCTGCAAACAGTCGCATAGCTGTTCGGTCATCTCGCCAATCTAGGAGCATCTCAGCCAGGTCTCTGGGGCGTAATGCATTTAACCACAAGCCGACTCCATGTTTTTTCGACACAGCTCGGAGGGTGAGCAATTTACAGTACAGCTCGTCGGGAATCCCCGACATCGTCGCATATATACACCGGAGACGCAAAATCTCTAATGAAATTACTTAATTTGTTGTTCGATATAGTAGCCCACGACCCAGCTGCCCCGAGTGCCAACACGATGAACCACAGCTCTCTGGCTTGCTGATCGCCGGACGGCGTGTAATAGTCAGACAGCTGTGGCTCGGGCCCCAAGGGGTAGAGCTGTTTTGGGCCAAATACTATGGCATATTCCCGTATAGCCGCGTCCACACTCTTAAATGTTCAGACGGCGTGCCCTTGACGTCGAAGCTGCTCTTGAATGAAATCGATTCGTTGGGTTCGTTGTTTTTTTGCCCAGGCAGCCTGAGCCGATAGAAGCTGCTCCACGGCAGCATCATGGCGTTTGCGCTCCTTTTCGAAAATCGAAGCTCTTGAGCGAGCTGAAGAGGTAGTTACTCCCGGAGAAGGCCAACGCGTTGGCAAGAGCCCCTCCTATCATCATCGCGATCGTGGCCATTTCTTATGTAGCCCGCCCCGCACCTTTTTAAATGCGAGGACTGGGAGCCGGGGCGCCCGCGCGCTACTTCAAGATGTTTGCCGGGATGATGCCTTGTTTGATCAGGAGGTCTCTGGAGGCGAGCGCAGCGGTGACATCGACCGCGACCATACCGACGTCCAGCGGGGTCAGTTCAAGCTTAGGGTAGGCCCCTCCGAGCGCTGCCTTACCTAGTCGGGCAAAGCCGACGGCGAGACCCGCCACGACCGCGCCGTGGTAGATGGCATTCACGACTTCTTTTCCGTTTGGGGTGTCAGACATATTTATACCATGTAGTTCGGGTGTCGAATCGGTGGCGCTGTGTGGTGGTTTTGGATGCTCAAGGATTCGCATTTTACTAATAGGGGGGCGGGGGGCACCGGACTTCGTCTTAGCCCGCCACATCACGGCGGCGACAGCAATGAATGCTACACTCCCTCCGATTAACAGCCACGGCTCCGGAGCAGCTGTCTACCGTTCCCCCGCTCCGGGGGTAGAGCGCGCGGCTGGCACAACGGGATCGGCCGGTGTAACGAAGTAAAATGACCCCCATAGAATACTGACCCCCCGGTAAGTATTTTTTAAAAAATAGTGACCCCCGGTCATAGTATTTTGACCCACCGGTCATAATATTACGACCCCTGCACACGAAGAAACGTGACCCCTTGCGAAGAATTGCGACCCCCATAGAATAGTGACTCCCTGTCTTTGTTTCAACAAAACATACACCCGCACACACGCACGCACACACACACAACACGCATGTACATACACAATTACACACACGCACGCATGCACGCACACATACCGGTACACATATGAACGCACGCACGCACATATACCGATACTTACACATACACTTAGAAACACTCGCATACATGCAAGCACACAAACACTCACGCACACACTCACACGCACGTAGGAGCTCATACCCAATAAAAAAAACCACCCACCCAAAACCCAGCCACCCACTCAAGCACAAACCCAACCACCCACAAACCCATCCACCTACTACTGCCGCTGCTGCTGCTACAACTGCTACTACTACTATTCCTACTTCCTAGTACTACTTCTGCTATTGCCTTCTACTACTACCACCTATACTACTACCACTACCTATACTACTGCTACTACTACCTATACTACTACTACTTTAAATACTACTATCTACATACCTACCTACCTACCTACCTACCCTACCCAACCCTACCCTACCTACCTAGTGACCGCACGGTCATAGCATTTTGAGCCCTTTTTATCACTGACCAATGTGCACAACGTTAATTTGAACAAAGGTATTATGTAGAAAGGGGGCATTTTTACTGAAGAATATCGACCCTGGTCAATATTCCTAAAAAAGGGCAACCCCCGGTCATAGTGCTTTTTAATCTATCTCCAGTATAATTAAAGAAAGAAAAACTTTAACCTTGGTCATTATTATTATAGATGAAGTGACCCCCGGTCATAGCAATTTGAGCAGTGTTTATTATATCATTACTAAAGCGCGCAATGCTGATTGAACCCAATTATTTTGTTCATAGGGTTGACATTTTCTGAAAGAAAATCGACCCCCGGTCAGTATCTTATAAAAAAAATATCGACCCCCGGTAATAGTGCTTTGACACACGTTCGTGATATGTTGAACAACTCCCGCGAATTTAATCTACCGCCAGTATAATTTAGGTTCGATTTTATTTAACCTTGGTCATAATTCTTACAGATGCAGTGACCCCCGGTCATAGCAATTTCAGCCGTGTTTATCCTGTAATGACTAAAGCGCGCAATACTAATTGAACCCAAGTATCTTGTACGCAGGGGGTCACATTTTCTGAAGAATATCGACCCCCGGTCAATATTGTTTAAAAAATAGCGACCCCGGTCATAGTACTTTGACACACGTTCATGATATGTTGACCAACTCCTGCGAACTTAATCTACATCTGGTATAATTTAAGATAGAGTTTAACTTTACTCGATTTTATTTAACCTGTGTCATAATTCTTACAGATGTAGTGACACCCGGTCATAGTAATTTCAGCCGTGTTTATCCTATCATGACTAAAGTGCGCAATACTGATTGAACCCAAGTATTTTGTACATATGTGTCATCTTTTCTGAAGAATATCAACCCTCGGTCGGTATTTTTAAAAAAATAGCGACCCCGGTCATAGTGCTTTGACACACGTTCATGATATGTTGAACAGTTCCCGCGACTTTAATCTACCTTCTGTATAATTTAAAGAAAGGTTTTAACTTTACTCGTAAACTATGTAACTTTGGTCATAATTATTACAGATGTCATAACCCCAGGTCATAGCAATTTCAGCCCTGTTTATCATATCATGGCTAATGCGCGGCTTGCTAATTGAACCCAAGTATTTTGTACATAGAGGGTCACATTATCTGAAGAATATCGACCCCCGCTCAGTATTTTGTTTAAAAAATAGCGACCTCCGGTCATAGTGCTTTGACACACGCTCATGATATGTTGAACAACTCCCGCGAATTTAATCTACCTCCAGTATAATTTAAGAAAGAGTTTAACTTTACTCGATTTTATTACTAATTGAACCGACGTATTTTGTACATAGGGGGTCACATTTACTGAAAAATATCGAACCCCGGTAAGTATATTTTAAAAAAAAAAAGCGACACCCGGTCATAGTGCTTTGACACTCGTCCATGCTATGTTGAACAGTTCCCGCGATTTTAATCTACCTCCTGTATAATTTAAAGAAATGGTTTAACTTTACTCGTAAACGATGTAACTTTGGTCATAATTCTTACAGATGTAATGACCCCCGGTCATAGCAATTTCAGTCGTGTTTATCATATCATGGCTAATGCGCGCCTTGCTAATTGAACCCAAGTATTTTGTACGCAGGGGGGTCACATTTTCTGAAGAATATCGACCCCGGTCAGTAGTTTTTAAAAAATAGCGACCCCGGTCATAGTACTTTGACACACGATCATGATATGTTGACAAACTCCTGCGAACTTAAAGTACCTCTGGTATAATTTAAGACAGGGTTTAACTTTACTCGATTTTATTTAACCTGTGTCATAATTCTTACAGATATAGTGACACCCGGTCATAGCAATTTCAGCGGTGTTTATCCTATCATGACTAAAGTGCGCAATACTGATTGAACCACAAGTATTTTGTACATAGGTGTCATCTTTTCTGAAGAATATCGACCCCCGGTCAGTACTTTTTAAAAGAAAAGCGACCCCGGTCATAGTGCTTTGATACACGTTAATGATATGTTGAACAGTTCCCTACCTACTGTATAATTTAAAGAAAGGGTTTAACTTTACTCGTAAACTATTTAACCTTGGTCATAATTCTGACAGATATAGTGACCTCCTGGTCATAGCAATTTCAGCCGAGTTTATCATATCATGGCTAATGCGCGCCTTGCTAATTGAACCCAAGTATTTTGTACATAGAAGGTCATATTTCTGAAGAATATCGACCCCCGCTCAGTATTGTTTTAAAAAAAGCGACCCTGGTCATAGTGCTTTGCACACGTTCATGATATGTTGAACAACTCCCGCGAACTTATTCTACCGCCAGTATAATTTAAGAAAGAGTTTAACTTTACTCGATTTAATTTAACCTTGGTCATAATTCTTACAGATGTAGTGACACCCGGTCATAGCAATTTCAGTCGTATTTATCCTATCTTGACTAAAGCGCGCAATAGTAATTGAACCCAAGTATTTTGTTCATAGGGGTTCACATTTTCTGAAGAATATCGACCCCCGGTCAGTATTTTTTAAAAAATAGCGACCCCCGGTCATAGTGCTTTGACACACGTTCATGATATGTTGAACAACTCCCGCGAACTTATTCTGCCGCCAGCATAATTTAGGAAAGAGTTTAACTTTACTTGATTTATTTAACCTTGTTCATAATTCTGACAGATGTAGTGACTCCGGTCATAGCAATTTCAGTCGTGTTTATCCTATCATGGCTAAAGCGCGCACTACTAATTGAATCCAAGTATTTTGTACATAGGGGAGTCACATTTTGTGAAGAATATTGACCCCCGATCAGACACCCGTCATAGCAATTTCAGTCGTGTTTATCCTATCTTGACTAAAGCGTGCAATACTAATTGAACCCAAGTAATTTGTTCATAGGGGATCACATTTTCTGAAGGATATCGACCCCCCGGTCAGTATTTTTTAAAAAAAATAGCGACCCCGGTCATAGTGCTTTGACACACGTTCATGGTATGTTGAACAGTTTCCGCGACTTTAATCTACCTCCTGTATATTTTAAAGAAAGGGTTTAACTTTACTCGTAAACTATTTAATCTTGGTCATAATTATTACAGATGTAATGACCCCCGGTCATAGCAATTTCAGCCGAGTTTATCATATCATGGCTAATGCGCGCCTTGCTAATTGAACCCAAGTATTTTGTACATAGGGGGTCACATTTTCTGAAGAATATCGACCCCCCTGTCAGTATTTTTTTAAAAAAAATAGCAACCTCCGGTCACATTGCTTTGACACACGTTCATGATATGTTGAACAACTCCCGCGAACTTAATCTACCTGGCACAGGTACAGTAGTAGAAAGTAGGAATAGTAGTAGTAGCAGTTGTAGCAGCAGCAGCGACAGTAGTAGGTGGGTGGGTTTGTGGGTGGTTGGGTTTGTGCTTGGGTGGATGGCTGGGTTTTGGGTGGGTGGGTGGTTATTGGTACGTATGTAGGTAGGTAGGTAGGTAATAGTAGGAGGAGGAGGAGGAATAGGAGAAGTAGTAGGAGGAATAGTATGTGTAGTAGTGGGATTAATAGTTGTAGTAGTAGTGGTAGTAGTAGTAGTAGTAGTAGTAGTAGAAGTAGTAGTAGTAGTAGTAGTAGTAGTAGTAGTAGTAGCAGTAGAAGTAGTAGTAGTAGTAGTAATAGCAGTAGTAGTAGTAGTAGTAGTAGTAGTAGCAGCAGTAATTATAGCAGTAGTAGTAGTAGTGACGGTGATGGTGGTGGTAGACGAGGCAAACACAACAATAACGACAAATATTATTTCCCACTTCGCTAAAATAATTCAAAAGGCATGATGTCGAACCCCTATGTTGCCTCACTTCGATGAGCTTTATTTCAATTAATTTCAATAGGTGATAAATTACAAATGTATACAAAATATGGATATGATATAAGGCATTGCACCCAGCATTGACCATACGAAAATTCACTGCCAAATGAAGGGTTTTCTTTAGTTTTACAGTGACTGACACAATTTTCCATCCATGAAATTTTAAGTTAGAACTTAGATTATTGAAATTTTAACAGCTATTTACGTTTTGTAAAGTGTCAGATAAAAGTCAATACAGCTTTTTACAATTCATTAAGTGATCTCTTTATACATGTTTATGTATGCTGGTACATGTGCGCCTACATGCGCGTGAGTGCGTGCGTCAGTGTTTGTGGGCTTACATGTATGCGAGTGTTTTAAGTGTATGTGTAAGTATCGGTATATGTGCGTGCGTGCGTGCATATGTGTACCGGTATGTGTGCGTGCGTGTGTGTAATTATGTATGTACATGCGTGTTGTGTATGTGCGTGCGTGCGTGCGCAGGCGTGCGGGTGTATGTTTTGTTGAAACAAAGACATGGAGTCACTATTCTATGGGGGTCACAATTCTTCGTAAGGGGTCAGTTTTCTTCGTGTGCAGGGGTCGTAATATTATGACCGGGGGTCAAAATACTATGACCGGGGGTCACTATGTTTTAAAAAATACTGACCGGGGGGTCAGTATTCTATGGGGGTCACTTTACTTCGTTACACCGGTAACCCGGTAACGAAGTAAAGTGACCCCCATAGAATACTGACCCCCCGGTCACTATTCGTCAGAAAAAGCGACCCCTTTTCTGAAAAATATCGACTCCCCTCTGAAAAATAGTGACCCCTCCGCGATATCTATAAAATATTGACCCCCGCCCAAACTATTACTAACAAATTAGTAACCATTGCAAATACTTGAATACCTAATATTGTTGCGGCTGCAGCTTTTTTTGTCGCTGCAGCATCGGGTGGGCGGGTATGTGTGTGGATGGTATGGTGTATGTGGGGGGGGGGGTGTAAACGAAATTTAACGCAAACACTTTTTCATTTAGAAACTGTCAATATTTTGAAAAATGTTAACACTAGCAGAAGAGTCACAGTGGGTGTGAAAGTAATAGTTGTATTAGTAGAAGTAGTTATTTTAAGGGGACATTTACAATGCATTTTGAGTATAACAAACTTTTCTGTGCGATCTAATAAATGGTTCTATACTTCTAACAGCGACCGACCTTACTTGTCAAAGTCATGTTTTTAAATCTTTACAGTAAGTGAACTCTTCTTCTTATAAAGACAAATACTACTACTTGTGTATTTTATTGTGTACCCTTTAGTAATAATTCACAATATAAACGAACACAAACGCAAATTAACTTCAATTGAATATAAAAGGATAAAAGTGGACGATTAATCTCAGTCTGCTGGGCAAACTGTTTTGAAACTCAACAAGTGCTGATATTTTCGATGTCATACATTTGACTTACTAGGCAGCCACAAACAGGTGATGAACACACAAGGAAAACTATCTTCTCTAGGTTATGAATAGAATATAAGATTCGTGTTCGTGTTCGTGATTTATTGGATCTATTAAACCCGTAATTTTAGACAAAAATAAACACGCGACAAAGCCTTGCTGTTGTGGTTTTCTACAAAGCTCGTTTAAAATAAAAGTAAAACCATTATGAATAACTAATCTAATGTTTATTATCTGCAAAAATGGCCTGTTGCAAATGTACACACTATATTGCTATGGTATATGTCACACGTGCTTGACCTTTTATATAAGAAAATCAACAGCATCTCTTCGACAATAATTGACACAATTCTCTATCGATGTGTATTCCGATGTTGTGTAGGGGTGTGTGAATGCGTGGGTGTGTGCGGAAGGGTGTTTATTTATAAGCGATTGTGTATGTGCATGTGCGTGTGTGTGCATGTGCGCGCGTGTGCGTGCCTGCTTGCGTGCGTGTGTGTGCTATTCTGTACGAACAATGATTACAAGTCGTATTACTTGGTGTCCATTGCGCGCATTGGTCATGATATATTAAACATGGCTCAAAATGATATTACTAGGGGTCACAATATCTGTAACAATTATGACCAAGGTTAAATATTTTTTCGAAATACGTGAAACCCTTTCTTTAAAGTATACTTGAGGCAAATTAAAGTTGCTGGTGTTGTTCTAAATATCACGAAGGTGGGCTCTAAGTTCTAACTTAAAATTTCATGGATGGAAAATTGTGTCAGTCACTGTAAAACTAAAGAAAACCCTTCATTTGGCAGTGAATTTTCGTATGGTCAATGCTGGGTGCAATGCCTTATATCATATCCATATTTTGTATACATTTGTAATTTATCACCTATTGAAATTAATTGAAATAAAGCTCATCGAAGTGAGGCAACATAGGGGTTCGACATCATGCCTTTTGAATTATTTTAGCGAAGTGGGAAATAATATTTGTCGTTATTGTTGTGTTTGCCTCGTCTACCACCACCATCACCGTCACTACTACTACTACTGCTATAATTACTGCTGCTACTACTACTACTACTACTACTACTACTGCTATTACTACTACTACTACTACTTCTACTGCTACTACTACTACTACTACTACTACTACTACTACTACTACTTCTACTACTACTACTACTACTACTACTACCACTACTACTACAACTATTAATCCCACTACTACACATACTATTCCTCCTACTACTTCTCCTATTCCTCCTCCTCCTCCTACTATTACCTACCTACCTACCTACATACGTACCAATAACCACCCACCCACCCAAAACCCAGCCATCCACCCAAGCACAAACCCAACCACCCACAAACCCACCCACCTACTACTGTCGCTGCTGCTGCTACAACTGCTACTACTACTATTCCTACTTTCTACTACTACTTCTGCTACTACCTACTACTACTACTACCTATACTACTACTACTACTACCTCCTACCTACCTCCTAGCTACCTACCTACCTACGTACCTACATACGAACCTACCTACCTACCAACCTACCTACCTACCTACCTTATTTCAAGTGGTCAAAGAAATGCTCGTTTTAAAATATTTTTTCTTCTATATTGCACTAGGTAGATCTACATGTATATGCGAACCGTAATGCCATTAAACACAACATGAACGAGTTGTTTTTTCTTAGTAGATTCTAATCTGATTATGTTACCGATGGCGGCAAATAGATTACGTTGTGTGTTTTTCTCCATAGCTCGATCTGTTGAATATGATCACATGATCATGTAATCATCTATATTTTCCACATTGTTAGATAGATAGATTTATACTGATCAATATTGAGCAACAATGCAATAGTTAACAACACATACATATTTTAGAATTATAACAAAATAAAAATTAATAATAATAATGTTATATCTGTTAAGAACCATGTCAGTTACATCAACATCAAGGATGACACAACAAAGAGAACATATTTCTCTTATTTCCATTGTGGTCCTTGTTATTGATGGCCTGACATAGAGAGGTATGAATTATGAAGAAAATTATGAAAAATTAAATACTTTACTTTAATGGAAAAATAAGAAATCTATAAATTATGTTGATCACAGTGTTGTAAATGCTCTATTAAATTACTATAATTATATAAACAATATGAAATAAGCTATCTAGATTGGCACAATTATTACAAGTTACTGAAATTTATAAAAATCTTAATAAAATATAATTGAATGAAAGAGCTGCTGTAAACAATGCAATTAAAATGCCCGAGCTTTGCTGCAGAATTCCCAACCACAGACCATTTAAGTCAGAAAGTAGAGAGTTAACCCTTCCCTTCATATAAAATTTTACCTATTTGCAACCAGAAAAAATCAAGATAAGATGACTCTCATAGGAGCTGTCTGATCAGGGTCTACTTAATCAGATGATGCGATCAATTTAAATTTAAATACATGTTTTGGCCAAATGTGCCCTGGTAATTTTATAGAAAGGGATTACTTTATCCGATAAAAAAAATATTTAACCCCACGTCTCTCATAATTATTTTAGATAGATTTATAAAACACCCGGCCATAGTATGTTGACACCCGTTTATTATGCGCGCAAGTTTAATCGACATCAAGCACTTTGTCGGAAGTGGTCACTTTTTCTGAAGAATATTGATACCCAGTCGGTGTTCTTTGAAAAATAGTCACCCCATGGTCATAGCATTTTGAATCCTTTTTATCATATACTGACCAATGTGCACAACGTTAATTAGAACAAAGGTATTATGTAGAAAGGGGGCACTTTTACTAAAGAATATCAACCCCCGTTACTATTCTTGAAAAAATGCTGACCCCCGGTCATAGTGCTTTAATCTATCTCCAGTATAATTAAAGAAAGTTAAACTTTACTCGAAAAAAATTAACCTTGGTCATAATTATAACAGATGTAGTGACACCCGGTCATAGCAATTTCAGCCGTGTTCATCCTGTCATGACTAAAGCGCGCAATACTAATTGGACCCAAGTATTTTGTACATAGGGGGTCACATTTTCTGAAGAATATCGACCCCGGTCAGTATTTTTTTAAAAAAAATAGCGACCCGGTGATAGTGCTTTGACACATGTTCATGATATGTTGAACAGTTCCCTCGAACTTAATCTACCTCCGGTATAATTTAAGAAATAGTTTAACTTTACTCGATTTGATTACTAATTGAACCGACGTATTTTGTACATAGGGGGTCACATTTTCTGAAGAATATCGACCCCCGGTAAGTATGTTTTAAAAAATAGCGACCCCGGTCATAGTGCTTTGACACACGTCCATGCCAGTAAAATTTAAAGAAAGGGTTTAAGTTTCCTCGTAAACTATTTAAACTTGGTCATGATTCTTACAGATGTAGTGACACCCGGTCATAGCAAGTTCAGCCGAGTTTATCCTATCATGACTAAAGCGCGCAATACTAATTGAACCCAAGTATTTTGTACATAAGGGTTCACATTTTCTGAAGAATATCGACTCCCGGTCAGTATTTTTTAAAACTTAGCGACCCCCGGTGATAGTGCTTTGAAACACGTTCATGAAATGTTGAACAGTTCCCTCGAACTTAATCTACCTCCAGTATAATTTAAGAAATAGTTTTACTTTAGTCGATTTTATTACTAATTGAACCGACGTATTTTGTACATAGGGGTCACATTTTCAGAAGAATATCGACCCCCTAGTAAGTATGTTTTAAAAAATAGCGACCCCGGTCATAGTGCTTTGACACACGTCCATGCTATGTTGAACAGTTCCCGCGACTTTAATCTACCTCCTGGAAAATTTAAAGAAAGGGTTTAACTTTACTCGTAAACTATTAACCTTGGTCATAATTATTACAGATGTAGTGACCCCCGGTCATAGCAATTTCATCCCAGTTTATCCTATCATGACTAAAGCGCGCCTTGCTAATTGAATCAAATATATTGTACATAGGGGTTCACATTTTCTGAAGAATATCGACACCCGGTAAGTATATTTTAAAAAATAGCGACCCCCGTTCATAGTGCTTTGAAACACGTTCATATGTTGAACAGTTCCCGCGACTTTAAATTACCTCCTGGAAAATTTAAAGAAAGGGTTTAAGTTTCCTCGTAAACTATTTAAACTTGGTCATAATTCTTACAGATGTAGTGACATCCGGTCATAGCAATTTCAGCCGAGTTTATCTATCAATACTAAAGCGCGCAATACTAATTGAACCCAAGTATTTTGTACATAGGGGGTCACATTTGCTGAAGAATATCGACCCCGGTCAGTATTTTTTAAAAAACAGCGACCCCGATGATAGTGCTTTGACACACGTTCTTGATATGTTGAACAACTCCCGCGAACTTAATCTACCTCCAGTATAATTTAAGAAAGAGTTTTACTTTACTCGATTTGATTACTAATTGAACCGACGTATTTTGTACATAGGGGGTCACATTTTCTGAAGAATATCGACCCCCGGTCAGTATTTTATAAAAATAGCGACCCCCGGTCATAGTGCCTTGAAACACGTTCATGATATGTTGAACAGCTCCCGCGAACTTTTATGTGTGGCCTTTTCTGCTTGACTTTACAACTTTTTTATTTAATCTACTCCAGTATAATTTATGAAAGGGTTTAACTTTACTTGATTTTATTTAACCTTGGTCATAATTCTTGCAGATGTTGTGACCCATAAGTATTTTGTACATAGTGGGTCAACTTTTCTGAAGAATATCGACCCTGGCCAGTATATTGTTAAAAATAGCGAACCCGGTCATAACTCTATGATTCACGTTCATGATATGTTAAACAACTCTCGTAAACTTAATCTAACTCCAGTATTTTATTTTAAAAAGGGGGTTCACGTTAATCGACCTTTTCCTTTGTCATAATTCTTGTAGATGTAGTGACCCCGGTCATTACATTTTGATCGTGTTTATTATATTAGACTAATACGCACAAAGTATTGTGTACATAGGGGGTCACATTTTCTGAAGAATATTGACCCCCCGGTCGGTATTTTTTAAAAAATAGCGACCCCGGTCATAGTGCTTTGACACACATTCATGATATGCTGAACAACTCCCTGAAACTCAAATCTATCTCCAGTATAATTTAAGGAAAGGGTTTAACTTTACCCGAAACAGATTTCTATGGTGATGTTATCTACAAACTTAGGAAAATTCATGGTCATATCCATTTTCACTTGTTTAATAAACGCATTAAAACTTTTAGGAAGAAAGGTTATGACCCTATTATATTGCAACACACTGCATGTTTGGTTATCGACCACTTTACAGTCGGTCGCTACGCTTTCCTCTTTGCTTGCACGATGTCAGGCCGAGGGTAGTACTGTATGATGTATACTCATAAACCCAGAAATGGGATGAACTTACCAGACTCATATATTACCTTTTCTCTGTCGTGCCCTTAACGGCTTCCCTGCAGTTGCTCTGTATTCAGCAAAGTCATTGAGTACGTATTTGACAGACTTTCACAGTTGCTATTCTATGTTTTACATTTTGTACTGTGATTACTGTCTTCTATGTTGTGGGGAAGTCCGGCGGGGATACCTTTATTTACAATGTTTGTTTAGCTAGGGTGACTTTGAGATAAGTGTGAGGCTAGGACGTCCATAAACTGGTTTAAACCCCCAGTGGTGATTTTGCTACTGACCGTGCCAAGGCGGTTCCCTCTTTGTCACCCTTACTTTTGTTTGTCTTGTGACTTTGTGCTTGTGTTTTGTTCATGTTTGTCTCTGGTGATCGTGTATTTGTTGGTGTTTTCTGTGTTCTTCTCGTGTGTTTGCGTGTGTTTGGTTGTGTGTGTGTGACATGCTGTCTATTGATGTGTTGGTGGTGATTGCGTCTTGTATGTGAATTGCTACTGTATGTGTGTGTATGAGTATAAATTGCTATGCTTTCTGTAGGTGTTTTGGTGATTGTGGCATTTTGTGTGTGGCTTATCCTGCTTGACTTTACTACTTTTTCCACATTTAACCTTGGTTATAATTCTTACAGATGTAGTGACCCCCTTTCATAGATTATTTTTAGCCCCGTTTATTATATAATGACCAATGCGCCCAATGCTAATTGAACTCAAGTATGTTGTAGAAAGGATGGGTGTCATTTTTTTCTGAAGAATATCGAACCCCCGTCAGTAGTTTTTAAACAATAGTGATCCCCGGTCATAATGCTTTGGCCCACCTTCGTGATATTTTGAACAACACCAGCAACTTAAATTTGCCTCAAGTATACTTTAAAGAAAGGGTTTCACGTATTTCGAAAAATATATTTAACCTTGGTCATAATTGTTACAGATGTTGTGACTCCTAGTAATATCATTTTGAGCCCCGTTTAATATATCATGACCAATGCGCGCAATGGACGCCAAGTAATACGACTTGTAATCATTGTTCGTACAGAATAGCACACACACGCACGCAAGCAGGCACGCACACGCGCGCGCATGCACACACACGCACATGCACGTACACAATCGCTTATAAATAAACACCCTTACGCACGCACCCACGCATTCACAGACCCCTACACAACATCGGAATACAATTTCATTTATAGAGAATTGTGTCAATTATTTCGAAGAGATGCTGTTGATTTCCTTATATAAAAGGTCAAGCACGTGTGACATATACCATAGCAATATAGTGTGTACATTTGCAACAGGCCATTTTCCTCTGCAGATAATTAACATAAGATTAGTTGTTCATAATGGTTTTTACTTTTACTTTTATTTTAAACGAGCTTTGTAAAAAAACACAACAGCAAGGACTTGTCGCATGTTTATTTTTGTCTAAAAGGACGAGTTTAATAGATCCAATTAATCACGAACACGAATCTTATATTCTATTCATAACATAACCTAGAGAAGATAGTTTTCCTTGTTTGTTCGTCAACTATTTGTGGGTGCCTAGTAAGTAAAATGTATGACATCGAAAATATCAGCACCTTTTGAGTTTCAAAACAGTTTGCCAATCAGACTGAGATTAATCGTCCACTTTTGTCCTTTTATATTCAATTGAAGTTAATTTGCGTTTGTGTTCGTTTATATTGTGAATTATTACTAGAAGATACAAAATAAAATACACAAGTAGTAGTATTTGCCTTTATTAAAAGAAGAGTTTACTTACTGTAAAGATTTAAAAACATGACTTTGAGAAGTAAAGTCGGTCGCATTTAGAAGTATAGAACCATTTATTAGATAGCACAGAAAAGGTTGTTATACTCAAAATGCATTGTAAATGTCCCCTTAAAATAAGGTACTTTATTTTCAGTGTTGTTATACCTTCTGATCCTTCGAGATCATGAATTTCAGTACTTCTTGTTCTGAAAATTGAATACCGCTTAAGCCGGTGCTAGGGGGCGTGAGCAGCGTTGCACTTTCAATTACTGTTCATGAACAGACTCAATAAAACCGAGTCTGAAATTTTCTCTTTTTGAGTTGTAAATTTTGCTCTCGGGGATCACCCCCTTTCAGAATTTATATTACCACTACTTCTTCTTATACAACTACTTTCACACCCACTGTCACTCTTCTGATAGTGTCAACATTTTTCAAAATATTGACAGTATCTAAATAAAAAAGCGTTTGCGTTAAATTTCGTTTAACCCCCCTACCCCACCCTACCACACACACACATACCCACCCACCCGATGCTGCAGCAACAACAACAAAAACAAAGCTGCAGCCGCAACAATATTAGGTATTCATGTATTTGCAATGGTTACTAATTTGTTAGTAATAGTTCGGGCAGGGGTCAATATTTTATAGATATCGCAGAGGGGGTCACTATTTTTCAGAGGGGAGTCGATATTTTTCAGAAAGGGGGTCGCTTTTTCTGAAGAATAGTGAGGGGGGTCAGTATTCTATGGGGGTCACTTTACTTCGTTACACCGGCACAACGGGATCGGCTTGCGGCTGCCGATAGGTCGATTTAAGGCGCTGGAGTTCCTCCTCAATCCTGTCACGCTTCTTATTTCTTGCCGCCGCCCCCGCTTTGCCCGCGGCCACCTTCTTGGGATCCTTAACCTTAGTAACTCTAGTAATTACTTTCTCTGGTCCCCGCATCTCCGGTGGCGCCTCCTCCGCCGGCGCCTCCATTGATGTCTCCACCGGTGTCGCTGGTGGTGTCTCCATTATATGCTTTATCACTCGGCCGTCGGCAATGTTTAATAGTGCTAAGCATTGCTGTAATAGGAGCTAAGTGCATGCCATAGCGGTGGTATGGCTCGCAAGTGGCCGGGCTCAGCGCGTGCCCAACAAGCGGGTCTGCTTCGAGGTCAGCGACTAGCAAAACATGCCTATCGGCGGGGATCGGGAGCAGCTGGCCTGCTAGTATGCTGTATAGCTGTAGAAGGGCAGAGCCAAGCGTCTGTGTCATAGACGCTCCGAGCCTCATAGTGGGCGTAGAGCTTCTGTATTTCTTCGTTGCTCAGGTCTTCAATCTGATCTGCTGACAAGAACCTGCCAATGTATTGTTTTGATTGACCACCCGCGGCGAGGGCGGCCAATCTCTGTCTTTTTTTACCAATCTCTCCCTCGGTGTTGTGTGTCACAGTCAGTGGCGCCACGGCCGACTGCGCCACGGTCGGCGGCCCAGGTGTCACGGTCGGCGGCCCGGCCGCCGCGTCCGTCTCAAGGATTTGGTCTTTGATCTCGTCACACTCCATCGCGATACACACACACCTTCCGACTCTAATAGAGAGCTTCAACCCGAAGAAAACTAACAGACCCGCGGTCACGCTGATGATGCAGGCGACGAAGCACACGCCGATGGTGCAGGTGACAAAACGACTCATGATATCACGTGATACCCACTAGGCTGGGCAGTGTTCAGAAGGAGCTTGGCGTGCTTCGTTTTTGCTAGCTTCTCCTGCACCTCAGCCTTCACGGATGCCGGGATAACATCGTTCTCGCGCAGACAGTCCTCGAACGAGTCCCTGTCCTTGCAGTGAAAGAGGGCGACCCAGCGCGTTTGCTCCCTAAGGTCCTTGAGGACGCAGTTGTACCTCTGGGATAAGACCCAGACCGACTGCTTCGCGTGGCGCCCACTGAACGCAATCTCGGAGAGCATGTCCTTCTTCTTGGTGAGCTGCTTGCTGGCGGCCATGTCGTCGATAACATACAACGTCGGCTCGCCTTGGCACTGCTTGTACATCGCGCGCAGGCAGTCATGGAGGCGTTCACCCGGATCCAGAACGCAAACCCCCGGATCTGTCCGAACCCACGATCGGTCTTGGTATGTTCTGTTGTGCTTGATTGTGGGGCAGAGGATGACGATGCGCTCGAAGTGGCCGGCGTACGGGCCCTGCAGGAGGTCTAGCGCGAACTCCGTTTTTCCGCAGCCCGTCATCCCGCAGATGATCGCCGAGTGGGGCTCCTTAGAATATAGCTTGGACGAATCTGCCATTCTCGACATTTAGCTGTGCGTCCATGATTACGTAGAGGTAGCAGTTCAATGGGCCCGGCGCTTCCCCATCCTTCGCAATTTGGATCGTAATCCCCTCGCTTGCGTTCTCGATCCGGCGCCCGCTACCGTGGAGGCTCTCGTCCTGGGTGGATCTCAGGTCCAGCCACAGGGCGAACTCTTGAGAGAGGTACTTGGCAAGGTCGCAGGCGTGGAGCCCCAGATCCTTCGCAACCATAGCCACTTCGGGCTGCTGTTTGGACCCGCCCGCCATGAGCCTCCTGACCTCGCCCCACATCTGGTGGGGGCGCATGCCTTGAGCGTAGAGCTGGTTCGGGACTCCCTCGATAGTCACGTCGACCTTGGAGATTATGGGGTTGTAGAAAGCCTCGCTCTCCCGGGCGAAGGCTGCGGTTGGCTCCTCGAAGAGCAGGAGAACCCCCTTCATGGATCGCACCGGCACATTCAGGGTGTTCCACATCGTCTCGGACTTGTTCAGAACCATCTTCCGGTGCCGCAGGACCCGGTCGTACAGTAAGGCCACCCTCTCCCTGTACTGGTTCCGGATAAGGCCGGCCAGCTCCTGGTTGGTCACCATCTCGAACTCGAGGGCGATCCCGGTGATGGAATAGTCGGCATCGGCGTCGCCGGTCGCTCTGACAACTCTGCTGTAGTCGTTGAATGTGAGCTCGTACTCCAGCCTGTCACCGAACGCGGATTGGAAATACGGCATGTGGCTCTCGAGCAGCTCGAAATCCAACGGGATGTAGAACCGGTTGCCGTATGCTTTGGCAATGGCGTTGTCCGTCTCTTTGTCATCAGCAGTGTTATCGGCACCAATTCTCAGACGTGTCACGTTTCGGTCTTTTGACGCGTCTATCCCCTGGTAGTGGGCGTTGACCCGCTGTTGCTCGGTCTTTCAGAGGTCTCCGTAGCAGCCGTAGACGTCGCTGTCATCGAGACTCATGACCTCGTTGCCGGAGATCGTGATCGTGATCTTTTTCACGACGGCCCGGCCGAGGTTGCTGACGACCGTGCGGTTGGCGATGGTCGAGTCCAGCTCGATCTGGAAGGACAGCCTGGTTGTTCCAGGCACGATGACATCGCAGGAGCCGAGGTTCGGGAACCGAACCAGGAGCTGCTGGTTCTGATCGATGGTGCTGGGGTTATTCGTGACAACCACCGTTTGGCGGATGCCCTTGGTCCCCAAGGGTTCCCGGAGGCGCCGGTAGGGGTTGAGCATACGGCCGAATGTTTGTGACATCTTCGTATGTATTGAACACGGCCACCCATCTTCAATAGAAAAGAATGGCCGCCAACATCCCGCTATTAGATTTCGGCGACCGTGTGCTAGACGACCCGGCCGCGGATGATATTGCAACAACCCCGCTCTCAAATGAATTACAGGGGCCGTGGACGGGTACTACGGCGCGCTCGCAGAGGATCGGTATGGGTCAACCTTCTGTTGGGAGGGACTACCAGAAATTTGAGATTGACATGCGGGGGCGGCTCCGCCTACGGGTCTACCCGGATATTGATCTCACCCACCAGCAAACGAGGAGACCTCTGAAACTGACCACCATCGCGGCTAAGAAGGGCGGCGGGGCGATTATCAGGGATGAGCTCGGTTTCTCCGACTGGAGGAGAAAGAGCCGTGGCCTGCCCGCGGAGGCTGCAGCCAAACTGCAACAGGCTGATAGAGACATGGCGGTGGTTGGGAGCGTTATAGAGATGGTGGATCTCGACAGAGCGGCAGCTACCCTCTCCGCTGCGGAGGAGACCGCGCTGAAGTCAATCGAGGACCCACCATTGGGCACCTCGGGCTTGGACAGGTCCGAACTGATGATGCGGTTCCGGGAGCTCCAAGGGCTCGACAAAGCTATGCGGACCCAGCGGGGGGAGCTGGCCAACAACCTTGCTAGGCTCACTGAGATTGACAAACGCCTCGATCTGGAACACCGGAAAATGGGAGAGTCGGAAGATCCCGAGCAGAAACGGGATATCTCAGAGCGCATAAAAAATCTTGAGGACGAGCGGGCCGCGCGCCTCGAGGCGGCATCGACCAACCGGAAGGCCCTTAGGTCCCAGATCAGTCGGATACGGGAGACCCTCCAGCGACACCACGCTGGCCGAGCGCATCAAAACCCTCTTCCGGTAGCAAGGGGTAACTATAGCGTCTCCTCACAGCCATTGGTATGACCATCAGCACGCTGGTTCTCGCAATCACCGGATGTGGCGGCGGCGCACCACCCCCTTCACCTCCGGCTCCGTCCGACAAGGGCGGCCTAAAGGAGTGGGTAAAAAAGCAGCTAAAGGCTCTTGGCAGCCTCCTCGCGAAACTCGCTGGAAAGTCCGGGGATGCTCTCCCGGGGATCATCGGCAGCGTGATGTCGTGGGTACTCTCAACCGCTAGCACGGCGGTTGGCTGGTTCGCCGAGCACACCTGGGCGATATTTGTCGCCATAGGGAGCCTGCTTCTGATCGCGGCCTGCGAATGGCTACTACCGAACCGCAACTCAAAGGGCGAGTAGCCCTACCGCGACCCCGCCTACGACCAGAGCCCTTTTCTCCTCTTCATGCTGTGTACTTTCACCGCCGATGGCACCGGAGGGGTCAGACGGGATTGTTGCCGGCGGGTCCGCCGGCGGGGGGACTGCCAACTTACCGTCATGGAAGCTACCATGTGCCTGAGGCTGCACCGAATAGAAGTTCACCCCTACCGCGCCGATGGGGAGGTCCGCCGTGGCTTTCTGTATTTTGTTGTTGTACCCCACGACACCGGGGTTGATGTTCAGAAGCATGTTGCTCGGAGCCATGTACAGTCCCGTCCCGAATACCATGTTCAGCTCGCTACTGGCGTTTTTCAGGATGTCCTGGTAGCGGTTGATCGAGGCCTGGACGTCGACCGGGGAGTTGATCGCATCCTCCACCAGGTCCAAGAACTGCTTCTGCGCCTTGAAGCCTTCCGTTATCCGGGACTTCGTCTGAGCCTGCGCCCCGAGCACGGCCCACACATAGGTCCGGATCGAGGCGTTGATGCGCCCCATCCCGGCTTGTGTGAAGCCTTTGGAGACATCGAGAACGAGCGCGCTCCAGGCGCCATCGACGCGGGAGTCCTGCTCGATGAACTCAACGTGGGCCTTTTTGGGGGCCGCCAGTCGCAAGAGGAAGTCCCGCAGTGACGACCTCCAGAGACCTCCGACATCAGGGTCTAGGTTCCCGGCGTTTTGACTGGCGAAATTTTTTTCCGGGTCATCGTGCCGGAAGTCCCTCTGGGTCTACGCGATATGTCCTCTGGTATGCACATCGCCAAGGCCGCTGCTGTTGGGATACTCTTACTGGCGCCAGTTCGTCTTGGGGTCGACCCCGAACTCCTGGCAAATCCGTTCGTACGCACGCCTGTCATAGGAGATGTTCAATGGATTCCAAGAATCATCTTGGGGAAGAGCGATGTTCATTTCTTCCAATATGCGTCTAGTGGAGTAATAGACGTGGAAGAGACAGACCGATTGCACGAGGGGGCTTTTATGTACCACCGGACCATTCAGATGGTCGTCGAATGAAACCCCGCAGCTTGTCGTTGCACACCACACTGCAAAGTTGAGTTGATTCTGCCAGAACCGCATCGGGGTTTTGTTCCATGCCTGGACTGTGGCGTCTGTCTTGACTTGGGGCAGTACGTACTTACTCCAGATGTCAGGCATGTCGGCTATGAAGACCTGGTTCGGGCCGACCCCGATCACGAGGGTGGTTAGGTTACTGGCCGCTAGGTTCCTCGGGTATGCCGCCCCGGTCTTATACTTTGTCCCGCTGTTAAAGGTAAAGGCCTCCATTGAATGCACAATGTCACAAACGATCACGGATATAACTCTAGGCCCCACCTCCCTTGAACAGCCTATCGACAACAGAACTAGAGAACTGCGGCTCGGCCTGCGGTCGATCACATACGCGGTAGGGTGGTATAACATCCACGAAAATCAGCTCGTGAAGGCCAATAGGGGGATTGCTGAGTATCCGGCTCATCCGGGTCTATGGACTTTCGAACAGCTCCAGAACATTTTCAAATCGCTAGCCCACTCGACTCTCACGCTCGATGAGAAAAGTGGAATAGCATCTCTGATCGTTAAGAAGGTTAAGATACCAGACAGGCTATTGGATATTCTCGGCTTCGATCGAGGTCGAATCTTTGAAGCGGGGAAATATTATAAGAGAGAACGCCCGGTCAATTTCACCCCGCACAGGCTCCTGTATGTGCACTGCGACCAGCTCAACACTAGGAAAAACGCCCTAAACGGGGCCCCTAGCAGTCTGCTCGCCGTTGTCACTGTTAGAGACGAGCGAGCGCGGCAACCGAATAGACAGTTTTATTCCGCAACCAAGACCTTCAAACCTCCGCTAGGAGTTAATACTGGCGATATCATAAACTTTCAGACGCGGGGTACGAGCTGGTGTCACGCCGCTGGGATAGTTGCACTCCTAATTGAACTCGATGTGGGTACATCATAAATACCATAAGCACATGAACATGAAAGAGGGATTCGAAAACGAAGCTCCTCCGCGTTTGTATCCCGCCATCCCAACTGAGGGCGATGGCAATTTGTACTGCAGCAGATAGCCCGTATTCAGGACGAGCTGGCGCGGGAGGCTGAGAAGAGGGCCAGCCTCTGCAAAAAATACAGGCGCGGCGTGAACTCCGTAGATAGCGCCGACGCTGCTCTGGTGAGTGTTGGTGCCGGTCTGGGGGTGGGAGGGGCTACTCTGCTATCGACCATCGTAGCGATCTCCCTGTTGCGATTGGCCTCGAAGCTGGCGCCGTATGCTGCGCCGGGCTGTGCGTTATCGGGAAGGTTATCGGCCGTCGCCTAAGAGCAAAGCTCGACAAGCATCGACGCATCGAGGCGATTGCCAGAGCGAAACTGAGTACCCTCTCCGATATCATTTCCAAGGCCTTGGCGGATGGGAGTATATCAGACGCCGAGTATGGGCTGGTTCTTCGAGAGCGCCAGAAGTTCGAAGACCTGAAAAAGGCGGTCCGTGCCAAGAAGACAGTGCCGGCGCAAAACATGGACGAGTTGAAAAAACAACTTCTCGCGGAGGGTCGCAAAGAGGCGCTAGCGGAACTCACCAAACGCCTCCAGTCCTCTTGAGGCAAAGGGGCGCTACTGGGGCTCGCCAGAAGGCTGAGGTCTTCCTGGGTTGCGTGTTTACTAGTGTTTACTAGTGTTAGAGACTGCGACCCGCCCCCACTATACACAGAGCAAAGAACATGTGCCCTCCTACCATCATTGATATAATCCAGACCGTTCTGCACGTGACCTCACTCGTGGTGGCCACTTACGCGTGTGGACGGTTAATAAAAGCTCTCCCGCGAGAAGCGATCATCATGAAAAGAGCTCTCCTGTGAGAAGCGATCATCATGAAAAGCAGCGCTTGCTACCACTCAGCCCACTATAGTAAATCTGCTGGCCCTAAAAAATGAGGCTGACTTGCGCCGTGTTCAAAACTAGTTTTGCCAGTATTCTCATTGTATACCCACCCGTCAGTAAATAAATTCTGCTGGCCCCAAATAAAAAAAAGCAAAATGCCCCACACACATAGGGCCGGTAAGGCTTATTTGGGGTCTTAAAACTCTCTCACACTCTTTCCTTTTAACCTTCGCCTTACCGACCCTCTCTGGCCAGTCTTAATCTAGGCTCTAGTCCTATCCTAAGGTGGTCAGGGTATCATCTCATTTAACCCTATGCGGATGTGTGTTCGAAATTTGATTGAAATTAACTGCATCCTAAGGTAATGAGAGATATGTTTGTGTGACCTAACCGAGCTCGTGTTAGTGTATGTGTGTGTCCCTGTTGGGACGAGAAAATCAGTCTCGATAGCATATATAAATTTAAGCCCTCGGTTGTGCAATGTACTTTTTACCCAGCTTAACCGCAGCCGGAAACCATATATGTAAAGATGAATTCACTAAGTCCACTGTAGTAAAAGCACGTACTCGAGCGGAGAGAGATACATATATATGGGTGAAGGAGGAAGCTATCTCACGCTCGAGTAAGTATCACTGCACTCTAAGCCGAGTAGGTGTTGGGAGCGTTTTTTAGGCCTACAAAATTTATGTCAGTCCCCCTGCTGCTCTAAACAGATCCCCCTGCCCGTCTGAACGGGGGCTGGGGGGCTCCGTGAGGCCTGAGAGGGTCCCAGGGGGGCGCCTGAACGGGGGCTGGAGGGGAGGACTTGCCCCCCATAAAAAAAATAAATGTTATTCACCCTCCCTGCTGCTAATGGCACATTTGCTGAATTGTTTTCAAAATGTAATGTTTAGCAACATATGACTCAATACGTTTGTCATGAAATATGTTCATAGCATTATTAAAAGACTCAACAAAATATGTGTCCATGGCATGTCCACCGTTATCCGGGAATTTGTTTACATAAAAGGATTTAATAGTAAACAGCTGTTGGTGTATGCTTTCTAATTCCGGAGCTTCGAATTGATGCTCGCTATATGACAAGTTCGAAATACTTACTATGAATGGAAATGCTTACTGTATGCAGTTGACATTGTGTTATTTATATTAAATGCTAAAGTGTGAAAGTGCAGTATGTTTTTATCGCTACTCTTTATAGATTGTTGTTTGACTAAAACATTTTATTGTCAATAAATCTCGCCACGCAGGATATATGCTTATAGTGTCTGGCTAAAATGTTTTGTTGCCACAGCTTTGTAACATATTTTATACTATTTATTCCAGAAAAGGGCTGGATTGACTGCTATAGATACACAAATAATGACGAATCCAACGTGAGGGTCTACGGGTCCAGGTCTTGGTGCAATAGCTACAGTTATCACACGTCTATATGGGATATTAACCTTAGTCAGTTTGGATGTGAGACATGCCATTGCTGCAAAAGTAAAGGTAGATATATATATTGTTAGATTAAGACAGTGTTAAATTCGAAAAATGTTGCGTTATATAACGACCGTATATTTACAAACTGACGTTACACTAACACAAATGGAAATCTCTAGTCAAAGTAAAGGAAATACTTTTACCACGTGGATAACTTTAGAAGCATATACCATTTTGTAAATATTCATTGGTTGCACTTTTATAGTAATACTTAAACAAGGGAATTGTGGACATGACTGACGCTTTAGAATCAGTTACATAATACCGATCCGTGAACCACAGAGCAGGCCTTGATAAGACAGTCCCCAGGGATTACTATCTAAATGAAAACTAGTAAAGTTCAGCAAGAAAAGCCACACAAAATACGCAGACATTACCAACCACTGATAGACAATAGGTGACATACATAAACGTACGCAAACAAACACGCATACACAGACACACACACATTAACACAGACAAACACACGTGTTCGCACGCATGCACGCACACACGCACGCACAGAAGTCAGATAAAAAGCCCAAAACACCAATATATATGCAAGTAAAAAGACAAAACGGCACAAGACAAATATAAACGTAAGGGTAACAAAGAGGGCACCACCTTGGACTTGTTTGTGGCAAAACCGGGGTTTAAACTAGATTAAGGATGTCCTAAGTCATCTTTTCACATACAATGTGTATTCAGTAATCCACCGCTTCTCATGCGTGGCTACAGCAATTCACCATATATTGTACTAGCTGTGTACAAAAGGTCACCACCTCATATATTACATGCATATAGTAAACCTTCGCCTCTAATACTGTATATATGTACATGTAGCAGGTCTGCTAGCCTCGAATACAAATGTGTATATATACACGTAGTAACCCAATGTCTTATACAATATGTATACATACGTATTTTACTTATATTGGGTATAGGTATACACTAACCATTTCGAGCGTAAATGGGTCTGAAATGCAGATGCATAACCCATGTCTGAATAGTACGTTGTATAGACCCCGCATTTATTTGTGTCGATAGTTTAGAAAATACGAATCAAGATATATAAACATGGTTATATATGACGTCTTTAAAACCAGGTTGTTTCTTTCTGAATGTAATGCAGAAAGCTGCTCTAGGGGGCTTATATATAAAATTTGGGTCGCTCTTGTTCTCTGGTTCTTAAACATTCCCGGTCAAAATTACTATTAGCTGATCGATACATTACACCAGGTTAACATATCTTAGAGCTACCCTCATACGCCAAGTATAAAGCAAATGTGAAACTTGAATCATATTAAAACCTTTGTAATAACTTATGGGGCAATCCCTTCAAACTCAGTCTAATGGGAATCATGTTGAAGAAGATCTTGCTGAACAATGATATGATTATATTTTTGTCTGTAACTTTTGTGTCAGTGACATCGGTCAGAGAACAAAACCTTTTCAGAGAAAGGACACTGAGGGATTTTGTTCACTTTTTAACTCAACTGCCCCTTATTCTAATTTTAAACATGTCATTCAGATGTGCCATACACCAGCCTACATATTAAAATCCTGATCATAAATGCAAAAATGTAATTTATCTGTATTGTGTTGTAACCGTATTGGATATCTCCGTGTGACAATGAAATCACTAAAAGCATGTATGTTAGATTGACAGATGTCCATCAAGATTGACCCATAGTTTATCTAGGAATATGTTATTGTGTACGAACAAATACGGGTGATTTCTTTTATTGTGGCAGATTCACAAGTTTTATTTTCTACCCAAACATAAATTTCAATAAATATGTCAAAAAATAACCCCAAATTATTTATGTCAAAAGTACATGTATGAGTTATTCCGGAAACACCGCATACAAAACGCACAACCACCAAACAGCACCACGACGACAAAAAGCAGATGTACATGTATATTAAAGATACAAAGAGACACACAAAGGCAAAACAAACATACAATAGGGGGAAGATGGAAGTACCGCCCTGGAACGGTCACGGAGAGGGGGGGGGGTAAACCGGTTTTTGGGTGCCCAGCCTCACACATATTCCATCCCCACCCTAAAGAAATAGTGTAAATAAACGTATCCCCTCTCCGACTAAACTACAACAACCGCGATGGCAAATACAGTGGTAAAGTGCATGTAAAACGAAAGCATATTCAAGTGAAGTAACTGTATCCACCTATCGCTATGTACTCAATAATTGAGTTGCAAACAGAGTAACTGTAGAAAAGTAATAAAAGAATACGACAAAAACGAGTACAAATATCCGACGTCCTCCTTCCGTTTCCGGATTTAGGAGGTCGCCTTTATAGAGTACTAAATCTTTCTTGTAGACGTACAGGCAAAGAGGCCAGCGTGATTGCAAACTGTAAAAGGGTTGACAACCAGACATCGGATATTTGTACCATCTCGTGTTTGTCGTACCCTTTATTACTTTTCTTCAGTTACTCTGTTGTACTTTACCACTGTATTTGCCATCGCGGTTGTTGTAGTTTAGTCGGAGAGGGATACATTTATTTACACTGTTTGTCTTTTAGGGTTGGGATGGAATAAGTGTGAGGTTGGGCGCCCAAAAACCGGTTTAACCCCCCCAGTGAATTTTGTCACTGACCGTTCCAAGGCGGTACTTCCATCTTCCCCCTATTGTATGTTTGTTTTGCCATTGTGTGTCTCTTTGTGTCTTTTATATACATGTACATTTGCTGTGTGTCGTCGTGGTGCTGTTTGGTCTTTTATATACATGTACATTTGACTGTTTATTGTGGTGCTGTTTGGGCGGGTGTGTGTTTTGTATGCGGTGTTTCCTGCATTACTCTTAACATGCACTTTTACATGTTCTTTTATCTTAGTTAAACAAGAAGTAAAGTATGGACAGGAGCTAGAATTTGCAATGAAACGCGCTTTATATGGGTTTTATGTAGTTTCGGTAACCAATACATTGTAGGAAGTTTATGTTGTGTAATTTTAATATCAGCTCCAAGCTCACACTTTTTGACATGGTCTGAAACGACGGTCTGTTCGACGGTATTAACTGAAATGTATGACTGGGGGCGTGAGCAGTGTTGCACTTTCAATTACTGCTCATGAACAGACTCAATAAAACCGAGTCTGCAATTTTCTCTTTTTGTGATGCAAATTTTGCTCTCGGGGGATCACAACCCTTCAGAATTTATAATTTTCACAACAGCAGGTGTTAAGTGCTTGTGTGGCGGCCGTAAAACGTCGCCCCGTACTTCATTCTCAGTGTTGTTATATACCTTCTGATCCTTCGAGATCATGAATTTCAGTATTTCTTGTTCTGAAAATTGAATACCGCTTAAGCCGGTGCTATTATTATTATTATTATTATACCACATTTATATAGCGCTCTTTCCACACAGGATATGTGCGTTCAAAAGCGCTGTACATGGATGAAATCAATAATCGGAACGAACCGCATGATTATCTATCCAGACAATGAAAGATTTACAATAGATATACAATAAATATAAAAATCACTAGCCGGACGGTCAGTGAAGGATATACAAAAGATATACAATAGATATGAAATCATAAACCGAAAAGAACGGCATGATCGTTCATCCAGTCAATGAAATGTTTGCAATATATATACAATAAATATAAAATCACTAACCGGTAGGAACCACATGATTATCTACTCGGTCAATGAAAGATATGCAATAGATATACAATAAATGTATAACCACTAACCGGTAGGAACCACATGATTATCCACCCAGTCAATGAAAGATATGCAATAAATATACAATAAGTATAAAATCACCAACTGGTAGGAACCACATGATTAATTACGAAGTCGGTGAATTATAAGCAATATATATACAATAATATGATATACGATAAATATGAAATCACCAACCGGTAGGAACCACATGATTATCTACTCGGTCAATGAGAGATTGATCCCAAGGGCTGCAATGGCAAAGGAATCGTAATGTATGAGAATTGATGACTATAAGCTACTTTTCCTAAACTGTCCTAGTAGTATATGTTGAAGAAATGTGTTTTCAGAGATCTTTTGAAACATGCCAGTGAGCTTGCATCTCTAATGCCTGATGGCAGAGCATTCCAGAGTTATGGGGCGTGAGCAGTGTTGCACTTTCAATTACTGCTCATGAACAGACTCAATAAAACCGAGTCTGCAATTTTCTCTTTTTGTGTTGCAATTTTTTTTCATTTCGGGGGATCACAACCCTTCAGAATTGGTATTTATAATTTCATGAAATCGTCAAATAATAATGACATTATTCGATGCCTTATCAGCAGGAACAAAGACGTTTTTTGAATGGAAATCTTGTAAACTCTTTTTGAGATGCCTAAAGGAAATTCTAGGTTTAGGTGGAAGAAGCTTTTCATTTGAGCTATAAAAGTAAATGCGTTTGTCAATTATATCAAAAATAAGTGTTTTCCTATTTGAAAGAGCATTAGACTCAACATGTTCTCTACGACACCATTTAATGCTAACATTTTGTAAAGACTCAGCAATCTGACCTCGACAAGAGTTAAGATATATCAAGGATGGTATTCTATATTTTGGACCTTTATTAAGAAGAGATCATAGACGGTTTTTTTTCAATTATCTCAAAGTTACCAGTAATCACATGACCAGCCGGAAAATAGCAAAGGTTTGAGGTGGCGCAATCTCAATTATCAGGAATATTATCATCAATATTAAGATCGGCAACAATCTTATTAAACTTGAAAGCTGTATTTCTGATGGGTTTATTATCTTTGTAGCAGTTAAACGGTGGTTCTGTATTTTTAATGTATTTAGGAATAGTGTCAATTAAATTTTTGTCTCTTAATATACTCCGAAGGTCATTAAAATCAATATATTTATTAATAAAAGGGATTTTCAAAAAGAATATTTGGTGTTCAGATAATTTGTGAATGTGTGGTCTGAGAACATGTAGAGTTAAGCTTTGTATCAAACTAGCCGATCCTATGCGAGGATCTGATCTAAAAATGATTTTATCGGCTTGCTTGTCAATTTCGTTTAATGACGATATTGATAAGGAAGAAAGTCGAGGAAGTATGACATGTTTACCAAAAGTAATACGTGAAGTATGAAGGTCAAGAATAGTCATCTTAATACGAGACTTTCGTTTAATATTACCATTTTTACGAATTCCATATGAACGAGATTTACGTTTTCTTATAGAAAATATTTAAAAACGTCTATGTCAGGATATTTTGAAATATTGCCAGTCTGGTAAATGTAGTCATTTAGGCCTAAAGGAATCGGGGTTTGTAAATGTTGGAATCCAATTCAATTTAGACATGACCCTAGCTTTCGACTTAAAACTATTAGTTGTATACTTATCATATGAAAGGTGATGTACAGGTTGAACTAATATATCAAAATTCCTAATCTTGCTGTTACGGCATTGGTATGCATGTTACGCAAATCTTGTCTTCAGGACACGGCCTGTTTGATATACATATTCCATACCGCAACCAGGGGCGTTTAAAGTCAAAACATATAATATGGGTTAGCTGCTGACCGTTCCAAGGCGGCACTCCTGCTTTCACCCTACGGTCAATTTTGTTTTTTAATATGCTTAATGTTTAATGTGTTTCGTCTTGATATGCGTCCTGTTATGTTTAGTCTTGTGGCTTTATCGTTTCTCGTTAGATGGTGTTTGATGCGGTGTCATTCCGTGTGTGGCTCTCCCTGTTTGACTATTTTTCCATATTGTAGTGCAATCCACGTCTGAATTGATCTGTGTTGTTATACCTTCTGATCCTTAGAGATCATGAATTTCAGTACTTCTTGTTCTGAAAATTGAATACCGCTTAAGCCGGTGCGAGGGGGCGTGCGCAGTGTTACACTTTCCATTACTGCTCATGAACAGACTCAATAAAACCGAGTCTGCAATTTTCTCTTATTGGGTTGCAATCTTTGCTTTCGGAAAATCACCACCCTTCAGAATTTTTAATATTAAAAGTTCTGCCATTAACTGTTGATTTGACTGTAGAGTTACAAGAAATATTACTACAACATAATTATGCTCCGCTTAGCATCGCACTTTTTATTATCGAATACACTCTGTGAATTTTGTAAGCGGACTGTTTACGGATAGAAGAAACACATTGAATAGTAGATTTTAAAGGTGAAATTACAATATTGGCTCCATTGTTAAAACATTTATTAATCG
The DNA here is from genome assembly GCA_963576725.1 of Azorinus chamasolen. Lineage (NCBI taxonomy): Eukaryota > Metazoa > Mollusca > Bivalvia > Cardiida > Solecurtidae > Azorinus > Azorinus chamasolen. The sequence continues at coordinate 1,707,642 of OY755253.1, read as the reverse complement.
AACGAGATGGTATATGAAAAGAGGATGCCGAATGAAGGTTAAGCTGTTTCAAACGTAAGCAAGGCTGAAGTGAAGAAACGTTAGGAATATTATATGGAACATGGACAGAAGACACAGAGTGCATCTTAAGAGATTTAAGTTCTAAAAACGGTAATTACCCACATGTTAAATTTTCACACATTGTCAGTATCTCGTGTATACTCTAATGGCCTGGATACAAGCAACGCATCTACGTCTCATAGAGCCAGTTACATCCTCAATATCGGTCTGAGGATTATTGATAATGTGTGAAAATGTTCAAATTGAACTCATGGGTTCTGAACATAATGAAATCGAGGTTATTTGCTGATATACTTTAATGAAACTTATTCATTCTCAGTGTTGTTATACCTTCTGATCCTTCGAGATCATGAATTTCAGTACTTCTTGTTCTGAAAATTGAATACCGCTTAAGCCGGTGCGAGGGGGCGTTGCACTTTCAATTACTGTTCATGAACAGACTCAATAAACCCGAGTCTGCAATTTTCTCTTTTTGTGTTGCAATTTTTGCTCTCGGGGGATGACCTCCCTTCAGAATTTATAATTTTCACAACAGCAGGTGTTAAGTGCTTGTGTGGCGGCCGTAAAACGTCGACCCGTACTTCATTATCAGTGTTGTTATACCTTCTGATCCTTAGAGATAATGAATTTCAGTACTTCTTGTTCTGAAAATTGAATACCGCTTAAGCAGGTGCTAAGGACGTGAGCAGCGTTGCACTTTCAATTACTGTTCATGAACAGACTCAATAAAACCGAGTCTGGAACTTTCGCTTTTTGTGTTGCAATTTTTGCTCTCGGGGGATCACCTCCCTTCAGAATTTATTATTTTCAGCCATTTTCAGAATATATTAAACGGTATGTAGATAAGGTATCAATGAAATGAAATAAACACGTAATTTATCATTTGAACTATTTTATATGTGTTTCTCCAGCTGTTGTGTTTTTTTTGCGGTTTGATGTATTATTATATAAACGTTTTATTGGCTTAATCAGGGAAGCGTTGATTGTAGCTGGCGTATAAACCTGAAGATCGAAACCTGATACTTCTCTAGGTATCAAATGATGACGTTTACAGGTTAATCATGTTTGAGGAGTATGGGATGAAAACCATTCGACGAGTAGACAGCTGTTACACGTTGCACCCAACTCCTTATAGAACAGAACTGCATTTGGGAGAAATATGTGCACTTCTCACTGCCGAGCATTTTAGTTATTAACGCATTTTCAGAGTAAATGCTCCTGTTAGGTCTGAAATGTTTGCTTATGAAACCATATATTATATTTGATTCTAAAGGTTAAACTGTGTTGTACTTATGACCTTATGTACTTAGGGAGTGAGTAGTGTTTCCCAATTAATTACTACTCTTGAACAGACTCAATAAAACCGAGTCTGCAATTTTCTCTTTTTTTTGCATTTCTACTTTTGCTTTCGAAGGATCACCCATTTTCAGAATATTCGTAAAAGATTAGTTTCTTGATATTTATTACGACATTATTTCTTAGATGCATAAGTATGGCGTCAAGGGTTAAATATTGATCCTTGTTATACAGGTTGTTACATTGGAAGTGCTCAAACATATAACGGAACATGGAGTAAAACAATCTCCGGTCGGAGATGTCAAAATTGGAATAGTCAAAGTCCGCACCAACACTCGGATCACCTCGGTGTTTTTCCGGACGGAGAAACAGCCTTTGATGCGAGGTATTACTGCAGGGACCCGAATGGAAAGGGTATGTAACTATTATCCCATTGAGGAAATTGTTGAGAGAGCAATAGTTTGGATACGGATCATATGCGAACATACCCCGGCAGCTCATCTGGTACTAAAGTGGTCTCAGAAGTGTCAAGAATTTCTTACTCACAATGAATACGTAAATTAGCCATTTACTGATTTCTGTTCCATCTAGATAAGATGCGTACAGTATTCATCGTCAGTAATTACTCTATTTATCCACAAATCCATCTATATGTTGGGAGCTCTCTTTAGAACGGTCTTGAAAGTTTGGTCACAATAATTTTAATTTTATCTTCAGTAACATTGGTTTTAACCTTCAATTTGCCCCAGCTATTGATACAAGCATTGTCACTATCAATACACATGGTATAAACAATATATTAATCATCTACATCGTCATTACCAAAATTATATATCGTCTGAAAGCTTGTTATACATGAATAATTTCGACTACTTGATACAGAACGTTTATGTCTAAACATACGATCCCTGGTCGCAGTGGATGGCTGCAAAACGTTCTCTGTTCACTGAGCTGTGAAATGAGTATCTGGTCATTCCGGGGAATGTAAATGCGACTGGAGGAAATGAGACCGGCAGTCCCTTTCATATGCAATGTCCCTTGAAGCATTTGAACACTTATAGACAATAGAAAACTTTACGTCACATACTTGATATACTGGTAGATGAGTTCAATGTAGCATGTAGCATGTACGTGTACACTTCAATTACAGGCTACCCATGGTGTTATACGCTGGACGGTGACATAAGGTGGGAAAGCTGTGAAATACCAGTGTGTCCATAACTCGTTCAACGTGGAACCGGCCTTCCAGATCTGGCAAATGGGTGTCTCTATTCGATTTCGGAGCAGTAATTTTTCCACAAACTGAAACTTATGACAAATGACACAAGGAGTCCTCTGATTTGCGTCTTAGCTGCTTGCAAAGACGATTTAATCCAGTTCACGTATTGTAAGCGTTTACGTTCGAAAGGTTGCAATATCCCTTTTATCTAATTTCCTTATTCTACCGATGGATTTTTACAAAACTGATTGACAGACTGTGTTTCTTTTACGCGTTACCTGATGAATATTGAAGTAAGAAATAATTGCATCATGAATATTTATAAGAGAACGTTTATAATAAAAGCATCTGCTATGGATCCGAATGGTTTGCAAGGGTTGTAACTTATCCGCCTTTGTCGAAAAAAGAGTTATTCAATACTTGTTAAAATATAATGGAGCAGATTGAATTAGAAGTATGATTTAGATTGACAAACATATCATACCCTGATCAATTCTTCGTTTTTCATCATCAATTTATATACCAAATGCCCCTGTGATATACGATAAACAGTTTTCCTCGATATGCATATTTGTTATTAGTTTTGAAAATTAAATACTGCTTAAGCCGATGCTAGGGGCGTGAGTAGTGTTGCACTTTTAATAACTACTCATGAACAGACTCAATAAAACCGAGTCTGCAATTTTCTCTTGTTGCATTTCTACTTTTGCTTTCGAAGGATCACCCATTTTCAGAATAATATATATACCTCTGTTTCATTGTCTCTCTGTGGCTGTCTCTTTGTCTGTCTCTGTATGTCTCTGTCTCTCTGACTCTGTCTCTCTCTCCCTCTGTCTGTCTCTGTCTGTCTCTCTATCTGTCTGTCTGTCTATCTCTGGTTGCCTATCTGTCTCTTTTCACTCCGTCTGTCTCCCTCTCTCTCTCTCTTTCTGTCGCTCTGTGTGTGTGTGTCTGTCTCTGTTTGTCTTTGTCTGTCCGTCTTTCTCCCTCTCTCGCTCTCTCTTTCCCTCTCTATCTCTGTCTCTGTATGTCTGTCTCTGTCTGTCTGTCTGTCTTTGTCTTTGTTTGTCTCTCCCTGTCTCTGCCTCTCTCTGTATCTCTCTCTCTGTCTCTCTCTGTCTCTCCCTCTCGCTGTCTGACTGTCTCTTTCTCTCTCTCCCTCTCTCTCTTTCTTTGTCTCTTTGTTTCTGTCTCTCTCTATCTCTGTCTGTCTGCCTCTATCTCTGTCTCTTTGTCTCTCTGTATATGTCCCTGTATCTGAATATGTCTCTGTGTATGTTTCTCCCTCTCCATCTCTCCATCTGTCTTTATATCTGAGCCACTTACACAGCAAGCCATTTTCTCCCTTTTCTGTCCTTTAATCTTTCTTTTTTTCTCTGCCACTCTTCTGCCAGTGTCAACATTTTCAAAAACACTGGCAGTTTCTAGTTATTTTACATATATCGCGGAGGTGGTCACTATTTTTCAGAGGTTTTTTTTGCTGAAAAAGGGTCACTTTTTCTGAAGAAGTTGACCGGAATCACTATTCTATGGGGTCACTTTACCTCGTTACACCGGCTACGACGTCTCTAAATCCGCGCCTGAAATTCCATCCATCAGTCTATCGCTCTTTCTCTCTCCTCTCTCTATCTCAGAACCCCAGAACACACTCTCTATCTCGACCAACCTACCATCTATCCATCAAAATATCGTCTATCTTTCTCCTCTCACATTGTATCTCTTTTTCCTCTCGCCTCTCTCACTCTTTCTAATCCATCTTTTTCGGTGTTGTCCCTCTCTCCTCTTTCTCCCCCTCATTCTCGTCCTCTTTCCTCTGTGTATATCCTTGTCTGCGTCTGTCTATCTGTATCTGTATGTGTTTCCCCCTGTATCTCGACTTCTATCTATCAATCCGTGTGTCTCAATGTCCATTTTGTGTGAGAGACAGACAGAGAGAGAAAGACACAGAGAGAGAGGAGAGAGACGGGCAAACAGAAAGACAGGATCAGACATACAAAGACAGACACAGAGAAAGAGAAACTGACACAGGGAAAGATAGAGACATAGAAACATACAGAGACACACGGAGAGTGTGTGGGTGATATAGATTGTGTGTGTGTGTATGTGAGAGAGAGAGAGAGAGCGGAGGAGATAGAGAGAAACACACACACAGAGATAGACAGACACACAAAGGGAGAGAGAGACACACACACATAGAGAGAGAAAGAAAGACAGAGAGAGACAAACACAGACAGAGACAGACAGACAGACAGAGACAGACATGCAGGCAACAAATCAGTCGGACAAACAGACAGACAGACACACACATACACACACTGACAGATAGGCAGGCAGACAGACAGGCAGGCAGGCAAGGACATTTATAAGCAAATAGAGCAAACTCTGTCCAGACGTCTGATCTTGGTCTTCTCTGTTTGCATAGGCGTGAAAATACGTTTATGTGAAGGAAATGTTTAAGCAATACTGACTTTAAGAATATCGATTAGTTGAAAGTTTATCATGGCATATGGACACCGGAATGTGTGGTTATTACAAACTGTAGGGCCATATCCATATTGATTCATCAGAAAACAAAACAGACCCTGATCAGACAGGAGTTGTCCGACATCGGTTTAGTCCTTATGCCAGAAACAGGAATAAAAAAGGTCCAGCAGAAACTTTCTGCTTACCTTTCGCCTTGCTTTAGTCCAAAATTACATCCTTTTTGGTCGATAGCTTTAGAGACAATTTACTGTAGATCCAATTCAATGCACACAGAAACAGAGAGACACAGACATGGAAACACAAAGACGAAAGCGGAAGAGAGTGAGAGAGAGTAAGAGAGGAGAGGTGGAGAGAAAAGGTGAGAGAGGAGAACGATAGACAATCGATTGATATATTGATGGGTAGGTTGGTCGAGGATAGAGAGATGATGGGTCGGGGTAGAAAGAAAAAGAGAGGAAAGAGAGAGAATGAGAGATAGGCTGATTGATAGACGGATGGAATGGTTGTAAGTAGGTTGGGGATAGTGCGAGAGATAGAGAGAGATGGAAGATACAGAAAGAGGAGACGAGAGAGAGAGAGAGAGAAAGATAATGACAGAAAAGAGAGAGTTGTGGGTTACTTAGAAAAACAGGGTGAATGGCGAGTAGGTTGGTCAGGGACAGGAAGACATAGAGAGACAGACAGAGAACGATCGAGAAAGAGGGAAGAGATACAGGGTTTGAGCCTTGCTTTAATCCCAAATTACAACCTTTTTAGTGGTCGTGTAAGAGGGGATTTACTGTAGACCTAAATTCAATAGTTTCTACCATGGCATGACTTTCATTGTTGATATCATAATAAAAATCATGGCTTAAATATATATTCAAAAACAGGTCACCGAGTAAAAAAATAAAGTACCTAGTTATAGTCTATCTTCAGTTCGAAGGACCTCTCATCCTTTGAGTACCTTAACGGATAATCAAGATCAAAACGATTTGACATACTTGATTTTCAAATTGTGTTAAATCAGGAGTTATCTAGTATTTTGAGAAAAAATAAGATTTATATTATTAAGCAGAAGACGTTTTAGCAAACAAACTGTGGAACGAAACATTGATTTGCTGGACATTCTTGAATGAAGTGAGTACTTTTGTACATCGTATCACATGCTGAAATACAGTGTATTTATTTATTTACCGGAGTAAGGAGATCCTAAAGTATCAGAACTGGTATTTAAGACAGGTTGGCTTATTGCAGGTTGAAAGTCATGTAGAAAGCTTCTTTGGTAGATTTCTGAATGACTTTCATCATGTATTAAGTAGACACCTTCCTTTTTAGACCTAAATTTTTTATTATCAAATTTCCGGTTTATATGAGGTTGGCTGCTCTTATAAAAAAAACAAGTATACAGTAGAAAATGTCTTAAGCAGCCATTCATTTATGGAACACAGGAGTGTTAAATAGCAGGTGTTTGCCTAATGCAGGGCAAAAATAATACAGAACGCCCATTAAATATACCTCTTTTTGATGGCTGCTTAAAACAGGTTTTATTGTAATTGGAAACAAAACTGGATCCAAATAGTCAGTGGTGTGACAGTTTAAACATATGACGGGTTAATAATGTTTGCATGGGTAAAGAACTAAGATCTGCTACGAATAAGATGTCATTTTCAACAATGAAGCATTAAACAAGTGTTAATGCCATTTACAAAGAGATGCGGTGCCTCACCGGTATTAACCCGCAGAAAACCGGTGATAAATGCGGGAGGGCGAGGATACGTACGTTTGACGGACGTATAAACGGACAGATGTTCTCATTGATTGGATGTTATATGACTATTCTTTTGTTCAAAATAGGCACATAAAGTGAAATTTTAGTCACATCAAAAGAAAACGCAAAAGAAATTTTGTTCTCAGTGTCACATAACTATCAATCCATGTGAGCGGACGGTCGGACGAACAGACAGTTTGTTTTCCTTCTACCTTTTCCTTCTGGTAACATGCTACCTACAGAAGTACCTAGTGTCATTTATAACCTTTTTCGAGGGTTCATACGTTGTTTGTCTGTCGCAGTTTCTTTCAATTTTCTACATTACAAATTGTCTGTCACAAACTTGTGAAGGTTTTAATTCATCCCCTTTGTAAGAGAAATGCCTTAGATCAGGTAAACTTGAAACCAGGTTAGCCATAAGGCTGACAGAGTGTGTAAAAAGCAGTTTGTGCTCCATTCCATTTGGAATAGGACATTGTCACACAAAGGTAATTTATGATTTACGTACATTGTCGGCATTTGTTTTCCAGCCCCATGTTTGCATCGAAAATGTCTGTATTTGCTTCAATGTGTTATAAAAGTTGTGCTTCAATATTTCGATGAATGGCCAAACTTTGTAATACAGAACTACATAAACGAAATAAAGTAGTTGCTGTCTCTTTATTCCCATGCATTGAGAACTATCTAATCAATTGCGTGACAAAAATGAATTAAACCAAACCAGTATTGCTATTCCGGTCTATGTAAATGCGATGTAAATACTGGCCGCTTCGATAGTCCACAAGAAGATGCGTTACGATAGCTGGAAAGCCGTTCTTAACTGGGTAGCTTACCCAACATAAATAGCAAAACATACTACTTATACGTAAAATATTATTTGGTACAGGTGTAAAACACTATGGCTTGAATGAATTAATTCACATAAAAATAAATATCATTAAAGAACTATAGCAATAAATACAACATCTTTACTGTTCGGTGCGTTGCTTCGATAATTAAATGGCCGACCCATTACCAACAGCAATAACATTAAACTACCTATAACAAGATCATTTTTGTCATAGAGATCTAAAACAATATTTATAGGAATTATTCACATAAAACTATTATAAATAAAGAACTGGATATTTACTTTTGGATAGGAGTCCTCGATGGACCGGTGGCCGACTTACCAATAAAAATAACAAAAACAATAAAATACAAGCACTGAATTCCAAATTATTTGTACCAACACGTGAAATAGTATAACAGAATCAACTCCACGCACAATTAACAGAAGACATGCTCAAGAAAAAACAAACAGTATCTTTACTTTTGGATTTTGACCGAGGGCTGACTTACCAATCAAAAACAACAAAAACAATAAAATATAAGCAAAGAACTCCAATTGTATTTTACCAACACGTGGGATTGTACCAAAGATTCAATCTCAGGAAATATTTACAGATTACATGCTCTAGATAAAAAGATACAGTATCTTTACTTATACGTTACTTAACGTTACTCCGGTTATTCTCACAGGGGTCTGGATCGCTTCATGGGGGTTATTCTGAGGCTATATCTAGGTAAATATCGTAAAAATATGTCATAAATCAGTATCAGAACAATTATAGTTCCGTTAATTGAGGTTCAAAATAATAATAAAAAACATACAGTGAGAAAGATATTCTCAAAATCGAACAAGACACAATTAACGCGCGGTTGCTCATTGATTATACCCTACCGTTTTATGTAAGGATACTTCTGATTGGTTAAAGGACCGCGGTTCAGTGTGGCGGTTCGGCACTTAGCGTACAGATCATAACCCTCGGAAAGCGCATGTTGCGCTTTAGAAAGCGCATCATGCGCTTTGTAAACCGCGTGATGCGCTTTTGGAGAGTTATGAACCACTTCGTACGCAATACAAACTATCCCTTTCCTTCATCGGCTGTGATATAAAAGGTGAGTTATAGAGAGTCATCAAAAGGCCTCAATTAAGGGACTTGGTAAGTAGCCAGTAACTTCAGAGCTTGTCAATGTCTTCAGAACAACTATTAAGATATAAATACAGTGCTCCCTCTCTACAATGACATCCTTTGGGATACGAAGATTGTATGTGTTGTTCAGAGGGAGTTGTTATAGAGAGGGAAACTCAAACATAATTAGCTTGTTTGCAGATCCCCAGATAACTTGTCCCTCAATCAAACCTTATGTTGTGACCACTCTTTAGAATCGTCACAAAGTGACGATTCTAAAGAGTGGTCACAAAATAGGGTTTGATGGAGGCATAAAGAAAATACGATGGCAAAAGTTGTTTCTGGAGCCCTGTTGTTTCGGAAACAGTGACATGCGTTGTTGTAAGGAGGGACTCGTTATTGAGAGGGCCGTTGTAGGGAGGGAGCACTGTATATATATTACAATATTTAGCAGACTCTAGTGTAGACTGTTTTCTAAATGCTTCTAAGCCCCCTCTAATACGACTACTCAAACGAAATCGAATTTTAGATTTTTAGAAATGGTGGTATCTTAATGCATTTGCTCCCAGTGGACTTTTCCATGATTATATATTGGATTAGTCAATTTTTAACTAAGGGTTGCCTGGCATAATTTTTCAATTTCATTTTGTTTTATATTGAAATTCCTATCAGCAAACAGTGTAGACTCTGATCAGACGACGCAATATGGGATCGTGGGAGCAAATGGGTTAATGCAAGACAACAATTATGTTGACAGCTCCAATATTACAGATTCTACTGTATTACGCATTCACCCCAACATGCAGACTGGTTCTATGTAAAAGTACAAAAATGAGTCATGCAGGAAATACCACATATAGAACAAACAGCCCCCCGAACAGCAACACAAGGAAACAGCAAATATACACAACTACAAAAACATCAAGAGTAAGTTTATCCTTTGCAAGATTACAAAATATGCTTGTATGACAGACCCCCAGCAAAGCTATTGAAAAAGTGTCCTGATAACGGTTGTAAGTGGACACTTTTGTATGCACGTGATTTTTGTGGTTAAAACCTATCTACCTAGGATCGAGCCCGTGCTTTTGGAAGTATCGCCCAATGTCACGTGCTCCATGCTGTGTAGTATCAACGTAACACGATTGTCGCACCACTAATGCCGATCACGAGTGTAAACGGGTCTGCTAAGCATGTCGTCTGCAGCTTTCTTAAACGCATCCACTTGTATAAATGCAGACTAAACATGAACTATCTAACTGCTTTGAGCCAGCTCAGAAGCCGAATCGATCAACATTTGATCTGGGTTAAGCAGGTGTAATGAACAGTTTTGATAAATGTTGGGACAAAAGTAAACGCATATCGACTGCTGTTGTTCTGGTGGTCTGCGGAAATGGTCGTCTGCTTAAAAATATTTAACACAAATTGTTTTCAATCTATTAATGAGCACTTTATTTGCACATAATTATACAGTGATTCGCAAATCACCAGCAAATAAGAAACGAACTGTACATGTATGTTTGTATGTACATGTATGTATGTATGTTTGACTTAAAATTATATTGGTTTCCTCGTCAAATTCGGCGTCAGCCATGTTGCACACCAACTATACTAGTGCACATGTAATACGTGTGTGTTGGAAACACGAGTCACGATTTACTCGTGCAGGGTAGTGCTCGAGCCACTATGTGGCCGGTGGCTATTTAGATATCAACGACCGGCTTCTTTGTAATTTGAATTGGGTGAACCAAGGGGAAACATTTTGTACTCATTTGTGTTGTGAAATATTCATTTTTATTCATTTTTAATCAAAATTAAAAGTCTACAACGTACTGTCGTACGAGTAAGATACATGTACTCGTCTTACTACCAAAGTGTATTCTTACAACCGTTATCAGGACAGTTTGTTCGCATGACCTCAGACAAGTGTCTTCGGTCATGCGAACAAACTGTCCTGCTAACGGGCCGAGGACACGTGTCTGCGGTCATGCGAACAAACTGTCCTGATAACGGTTGTAAGAAGACACTTTGGTAGTAAGACTCGTACTGTATCTATTACATAAATAGTTTTATCTCACTTTCACAACCCTTATCCCGCTATTCGTAACATTACTTACATTAACAAACAGCTTGGACCTAGATGAAACACCAAGGATAATTCTTGGTCCCATCAGCATCCAAATTGTTTGACACTCGGTCAAAAGTTTCAAACACCTTCGATCTTCTGATTCAGAAGAAGTAAAACTTTACACCATATCCAGATCTGAGCAAACATTATTTTCTTTACATATTGGATTGGGAGAGGGTTGTAAATTTTGTGTCTGTTTGAAGTGGGTGCACAGGCAAAAAAACAAAACTTATCGCAAAGCCTAGTATAACCTCACTCCCTGTGACGAGTCAGTGAAAGCAGTTGCAACCAGTTTCGATCCATTTGAAAGAACGAATAGCTATTACAAGGATCCAGATTGATTGACGACAGTCGTATTGGGATTTTGAAAGCGCTATGGAGGAACTTACCACGGTGAAGTAGATCACAGTTTTTAAATGTGTTGTAAGCTCCACGACCTTGAAAACATAAACACAACAGTGGTTGACAACCGCCTGTATGTACGTTTTAACAATTTCCATGTTCTTGGTTTATTCTAAAGTTCAATACCTACTGAATTTTCATGTACATAATAGTAAACTTATATATGCGAGGTCGAATACTGTAGCAGTTTAGAAGGTAACAAACCCCTGCTCTTTCAAATTCAATTAGCTAACAGAGATATCCTGATCAGGCGGCACCTATCGGAGCCATCTGATCTGGGTCTAATCTGTTTGACATTGCATTAAAACGCGATTATATGAAGGAAAGGGTTAAACCACTCCTTTCTACACTTCAAATAAATGCATGTCTATTTAATTCCTGTCATGCTATGCGTGTATGTGTTGGCATGTGCATACATTTAGGTCCAGATGTGACGCCGAGTAACTCATAATGTTATTAGTCCCCCACCGGTTACCGGTTGGGGGACTATAGGTTTGCTCGATTACCTGTTTATGTGACTAGAAAATACTTCTTTATCTACTGGTTCAATTGATTTGAAAATTCACATATGGAATAAGCAAGATGAGAGGAAGTGTCATTTACAAGGTTCATAACTCTCGCATCAATATTGTTTGAGTTATTCTCAATATTGTTTGAGTTATTCCCCTTTTTATATGTTCATGTTCTGTCGCTCTGTCACGCTTTGTGTCCGGGCCAGATTTCCTACAAGGGTAGGCCAAATTCATTATAAATTCACATATGGAACAAGTTTTGTGAGAGAAAGTGTCATGCACAAGGACCAAAACTCTAGCATCAATTAATTGGAGTTACTTCCCCTTTTTCATATGTCTTTCTTATGATTTTTACAAATACCATAAAATACCATGGGTGGGTGGGTCGGGGGAGGGAATTTATTTTTAATCCGGTGGAAGACTCGTGTAATAACAATAAACATGAATGTTTTAATCAAAAATGGCTTGATGAAGGTTGTTTTACAGCAACGAGAATCGTAACATTTTTGTCAGCGCGAGAACTCGTTATAATAAAGCGGAAAAGAAAGCGCGTCGTAGGTACAGAATACAGGAAGGCCGTAGAATTAACAATATGGCATCTTCTCAACCGCGCAATTTTTGGAAAACTATAAAGAAGACATATAAAAACAAAAGTTCCACCTCTGACTCTTTAACAATTGATAAGTTACTAAGGCATTTCCAAGAAATGTTTGGTGGCGTCAAACAAGACGATCTTGACCAGAATATCTCTGAAAATTCGAACCTATATAATAAATCCTTAGATTTGGAAATATCAGACACAGAAATTCGTGACCCTGTTTTCATGCAGGATAGTAATAAAGCTCCTTGATTAGACAACCTTCCCGCTGAAGTATTAAATCGGCATTTGATATTATCTCGCCCTTTCTAACTTAATTATACAAGATGTTCAATGATCATGAATATCCCATGGCTTTTGGACAAGGAATCATTACCCCGGTGTTCAAAAAGGTGATATAAATGTAGCTAAGAACTATCGCGGGATAACACTCGTCAACATATTAGCGAAAATATATTCGCAAATTTACTTAATCGACTGACTAAATGGACAAAAGAACATGGACAAAAGAACATAATAAGTTGTCCAACAACCAATTCGGTTTCCAAAAAGGGAAATCCGTTACCGATTCTGTTTTTCAGTACTTCTTGTTCTGAAAATTGAATACCGCATAAGCCGGTGCTAGGGGGCGTGAGCAGTGTTGCACTTTCAATTACTGTTCATGAACAGACTCAATTAAATCGAGTCTGCAATTTTCCCTTTCTGATGCAATTTTGCTCTTTGGGGATCACCTCCCTTCAGAATGTATAATCTTCACAACAGCAGGTATTAAGTGCTTGTGTGGCGGCCGTAAAACGTCGCCCCGTACTTCATTCTCAGTGTTGTTATACCTTCTGGTCCTTCGAGATCATGAATTTCAGTACTTCTTGTTCTGAAAATTGAATACCGCTTAAGCCGGTGCTAGGGGGCGTGAGCAGTGTTGCACTTTCAATTACTGTTCATGAACAGACTCAATAAAACCGAGTCTGCAATTTTGCTCTCGGGGGGGGGGGGGTAACCTCCCTTCAGCATTTATATTAAACGCAATCATCTCTAAAGTGCTTAACTTCAAGCAAAAGCTGTATTGTGTCTTTATTGATTATGAGTAGTGTTTCGATAAAATTGACAGGCAGTATTTATGGCAAAAGTAAATGAAAATGTAAGCAGTAAATTTGTTTTGGCGCTAAGATCCATGTATACCGTGGTGAAGTCATGCGTGCGATACAAATCAGATATCTCGGACTTCCTATCTTCTGACATTGGATTGAAACAGGCGGACCCTAGTTCGCCTCCTCTGTTCATGTTTTTCGTAAATGATGTAAAAAACATTAATTCTGATCTAGATGATGTCATAACAATTGATGACGTCAAACTGTTTTTAATATTATACGCGGATGATATGGCTTTATTCGCTACGTCACAAAACACTTTACATTCTATGCTAACGGATGTCGAAAAGTATTGTAATACATGGGGTATGAAAATCAATGTTAACAAAACGAAAGCTATGGTTTTTGAAAATAGTGGAAACACATCAACCGATGTCTATATATACGGTCAAAAAATGGAACTGGTTAAATACCTCGGTGTTAACTTCTTTAAGAACGGTAATTGGGCACGAACGCAAAAACTAATCGCCGATTATGCCTCGTTTTCGTTGCATAACTTGTTTTCCATTTTCCAACAAATTGAACTGCCAACCTTCATTTATTTGAGGTGTTAGTTGGGTCAGTGCTGAATTTCTGTACAGAAATATGGGGTACGCATAGAGCCACTGACATTGAAATGATACATCTTAAATTTTTAGGTACATCCTAGGGGTACGTAAGTCTACAAACTTATCAGCCTTGTATGGGGAGCTGGGTAGAGTTCCTCTAAATGTATTTCGAAAAATAACAAATTTGAAATATTGGAGAAAACTTATTTTACATGACAGCTTATCATTAACGTTTAAAACATATAGTGTCATAAACTTTGACGCGGATAACAAAGTTACGTATAGAAACCAAAACTGGGCTTCACATATAAAAACTATATTAGAAGAGCATGGTTTCGGATACGTATGGCATAACCAAGTCCTGGATAACGTTACTTTTGATATTATAAAACATAGACTCCTGGATAATTATAAACAGTCATGGTACTCACAAATAAATAATTCTCCGCGATTACAAAGCTATAGTTTATTTAAACACAATTTCGAACGCGAGAAGTATATTGATTGCATTCACGATAGAAAATATATGACTACCTTATCAAGATTCCGGGTCTCATAATCTTTTTATTGAATCTGGGAGATATACGAACACTCCACGTGAGCAACAGCTATATACATCTTGTAACATGAACACAGTTGAAACAGAGTTTCACTTTCTAATGGTGTGTCCAAGGTATAGAGAACTTAGAAAAAAGTTTCTAAAGGGATATTTCTGTAGATGGCCTACCTTAAATAAATTTGAACTCTATTACATTCTAAATAAAAAATACGAGAATGTGATGCAGTTATCAGACCAAATACTTTTATCATGGTATCAACTATTTACTTCAGCAATAAAATATAGTTAGAATATATGTCGGCAACATTCAACTAAACTTACCTTTGAATAATACTTTGCTGTAACTGTCTGTCCTGCTGGTACCACATGACTCAGAATCACGCCTCTCGAGTCAAAAAAGATAATGAACATCAGTTATCTTGCTGAGCGGTTCACTAAGGCCTTACTGGTGACGGTGAATCTGGATTTTTCCACATGCATGAGTCTTGTTTATTTTCAGGGTCATATACACTAATCCAGGTTTCATCGGCTGTAATTATTGAGTTCAAGAAACGGTAGCCATGGTTACGTTACCGCTTAAGAAATGACTTTGTGGCTTCTACTCTCAGATGTTTCTGTTCAATTGTTAGAATTCTGGGTATCCAGCGAGCACACACATTAGACATACCGAGCTCTCTTGTAATAATCGAATGTACTGCAGATGTGCTAAGCCCTACCTTTAAGCCTATATCTCTTATTGTAAGCCTTCTATCATTTTGTAGCAAATCCCTTATATCGTCGGCTTTTCCTGACGTCGTGCTAGGACGTCCAGATCTTGGGCGGTCAGTAACATCACGTGAAGGGTCGTTTTTGAATACGATGAACCACTCATATACGCTGGGTTTCTTCAATGAACTTGTACCGTAGGTGTCCGTAATCACAAAGAGCGTCTCAGATTTTGTTTGTCCCATTAAAACACAACATTTTATGGAATACCGCTGTTCAAGTGCCATTTTAACGGCCGCGTCACATAAAATTTGAACTGATTTTGACGTTGAGAATATGTCTTTTTTGCTCTCTAAAGACACCTATAAATGTGGCAATTTTCTAAATTTGCCCCGCTCAATGTTACCCGACGTTGCCATAGTGACTGTGGATTGTGCATCAAATAATTTTTATCATTATTTCTTTTTGATTATGTGCATGGAATATCAAAATATAACTTGTGAAAATTGTATCATAATATTCGCATTCATAAATAAGTTATGAACCTTTTCCGGATACTTTTCGAACACCCCTCGTAGAGCTAAATAATCTTTCGAAGTTTTTGTATTTTGCTAATAAAGAGAGAAGTTCTGAATGATGTGGATGTAGATCTATATCTAGAATAGATCTAGATCTAGATCTTCATAATATTCACTTAAACCACCTAATACTTTGTGCAACCTGCTCTTTGCCTATTATCATAAGACCTTTCAGGAAATAGTATTGTTATTATGTTCCATGTCTGATCTCATTCTCATGAATGTAAATATATGTTTTTGCTATAAACATTGTAATAATGTTTTATTTGCAATAAAGATATTTGCATTTGTATTGTATTGTATTGCATAGCAATGCAACATGAACTTGTTCAAGTTGTTTTACACCCGGTCAGTTGTTGCCGAAAAGTGTAATCGTATTGGAAGTGTTCGGAAATGTTTATGTCTGAAAATTTGGTAAGTAGAATCTGCAAGCAAAATTTTTATTCATAAATACATTAATAAATTAAATGGCTTTATCGCACTAACTCAGATCGGTGAGAAGAGCGGCGTTGCAACAAAACCGACTCAGCTTTAGATTTGTGTAAAAAACAGATGGAATGAGGAGTACATTCATTTGCACACTTGCTGTCATAGAAGGAATACATACGCTACGGTATATTGGCAATCTTTTCAACAACTAAATGAATGCTCTACTGTAATTATCATGTGCAAATTTATTTCGTCATTCATCTTAAAACCACTTATTGACAAATATCATTTGTTACATTTTGTGGGGTCATTTTACCCCCATCCCCTTTCTTTGCTAAACTGTAGCAATACTGTGTATCAATGGAACAGAAAATGAATAAATAAATAACCTGACAACATGTATGTGTCATTTGAAACCTTTTGATATGAGAAATGAATAAACATAACATACTCGTTTGCTAAATAAGATCAGTTTTTAACAATTTAAGCATTTTGTTTCAGACTCTCATTAATATTAATGAATATGCAAATGAGAAAATTATGAATAAATGCCGCCTGGCATGTAATAATTATATAGATATTATTTTAAAACTGTTTTGGATGTTTTATAAACAAAATAAATTATGTTTTTGCATCTTAATGACGCTAATGCTAAAACTTCGAAATGTCAGCGGTTGCTATTGAAACATGTTGACCGTTTGCTTATCCAGCATACCCTACTCGTCCAACAACCGGAACTTGTTAACATATACGCTAAACATTAAGAAAATATAGAAGTACCAAACTCCCACTGGGGGTCGATTATGGGCAGTCGGTCAATAAAGTTTCAAGTAAATTAATTAATTTGTCTTTGTTTCTATTGCCTTCTATGTAAAATGCTATGCATTTCGATTTGAGTAATTATTACGATACACCTACAATAATT
The DNA here is from genome assembly GCA_963576725.1 of Azorinus chamasolen. Lineage (NCBI taxonomy): Eukaryota > Metazoa > Mollusca > Bivalvia > Cardiida > Solecurtidae > Azorinus > Azorinus chamasolen. Next base: position 1,690,349 of record OY755253.1, on the reverse strand, counting down.
ACACTGACAGTTATGAAAGTGTTTATACCGAAGGCCAGGTTTTATCGCGAATGGACTGCACAATGGCATGCGTCTACATGTAAACACATATTGGTACACTTTCTCCTACACCTCGTCCCATGTGAATATTTGCTGGCAGTGTTTATTCCATATTAGGGACACTAAGCACTGCATTACTATGAATTTATCTTACCTCCTACTAAATTTTTAGTTATTCCATTGGTCAATTGAGGTCACGTGAAAACCCCATAAATCCAATACGGGGTTACTAAAAGCCTTATCATTCTTTGCAAGAGTCAATTCGAATTTCCTTTGCTTGACAGCCATATGCTTTTATCCAAATTATAATAGCCATTTATGTTTATCATAACATATTAGTATTTAAAAACGCATACCTATAATTTATGCATTATTGGCATTGACTTTATAAACATATGCTATGTATTGCCATATAAAGGTTGCAAGAGGTAATTCCCTTGTTGCTCCTAGATACAATATGTGTTGCTTTTAGAACAATTGGACATTTGTTCTAACACGTTAACGTGTTTAAAAAGAGTATATATGGAGTAGATGGTTTAAATATAAATTTATGACAGGAAAGTATACGAAATGATGCGTGCATAAGATCATAGATTTGATTATAGATTTGATGTAGTGTTTAGATATGGTACGAGACATCTATTACTCTATAGCATATTGTGTTTGTTTACGTCCGCTCAAAGACATGTAGGCCTATCATGCAATCATGCGTGTAAATGCTTGAAATTAAAGGCAGTCGGCAAGATAAATTCGTTATACAGTGCTTAGTGTCCGTAATATGGAATATACACGCCTCGTTCCATATGCATATTTGCATATTAAGGACTTTAAGCACTGCTTAACCATGAAATTATCTTAACTCCTACTAAATTCTAGTCATTCCATTGGTCATTTGAGGTCACGTGAAACCCCCATAAATTCCAAATGGGGTTACTAAAACCCTTATCATGTCTTTACAAGAGTTAATTCCCTTGCTTGACAGCCATGTGCTTTTATCCAAATTATAATAATCATTCATGTTTATCCTAACATAGTATTTAAAACGCATACATATAAGTTACACTTTATTGGCATTGAAATATAAACATAAGTTAGTTTTTATAAAATGTTAATGTTAAAACACGATTGATATAAAACTGATGATATAATCGACATGCTTGATTGAATAGCTATTTCATTGTGTATATTCCAGTCTCTGACCCGTCTACAGAAAATGACAATGCTGAAGTCATCGACAAGTCGCTTCCGGTGATCAGATGGCTAAGTATAGGTGCGATAGTTGCCGGAACTTGAAGTCTCGTGTTAGGAGCACTCTCTATTATATTATCGAGCCCTCTCTACAGCTGGCCATATACATCGTGTTCTGGAATATATTCAGGGGTTCCGGTAATTCTTGGATATGATACGTTTTAACCCAACTACTTAACCCTTTCCCTCATATGAATGTTTTTTTCTTGCCGTTTCACGCCAAGTTGACGCTGCTCATGCGGCTTATGTCAGACACGCCTGAACAAAGCCTGCTCTGGTCGCATATGGAGTTAAATAGATCATATCCTACAGGTCTTGACAAATCAGAAACATTGCTTTAAAATATCTTATCATAAATAAATTAATGAATATTCATGAAGTTATAAATTCACGCATAAATGTTCATCAGGGAAAAGGTGAAGTGTTTATCTCTCACGAAAGGTCTCGTCTTAACCCTGGTTCCCTGTTCTGAATGTAGGCCAAATATCAATACCTACTGAATATTCATTAATAAAATAATTATAAAGAAATATTGAAGGTGGAACATTGTACGTACACATTTAGAAAGCAAAGAAACAGATCTATCAAATTCTATTAGCAAACGGAGCAGAACCTCATCAGACGGCTCCTACAGGAGACGTCTGATCTGGGTCTACACTGTTTGCAAATGCGTGAAACACGTTTACATGAGGGAAAGGGTTAATAAATGGCGGAGTTGTCACATAAACATTTAGCCAGTGAAAACTTTCAATGGTCGCAGATCAAAATCACAACTGTTGTTGCCTTTTCCCTGTTTAATATTCATGTAAAACAAAAGCTTTCGAGAAACGATATATCTAGTGTCTAACAATTTGGATGCAGATGGGACGGCAAACCACTTGGCGTCTCATCTGGATCCAATCTATTTGCAAATGGGATTCATGTTGTGATTTGTTTGCAAAGGGTCAATAAATAGAATTATCACGATACTAAGATTTTAACGTACTTATAATTATTCAACAAAAAATGAAAGGACATCCGATAGCAGTGGAAGACACTAGCAAACAAAATACAAACAGGGAAATATTAGTTTTGATGAGTTTTAGTTTTCACTTGTGAGATAATTACGTCAAAATTCCCATCAATATTTTCATGAATCATATGGCGATAACCAAGTGGTTAAATGGTGGTAGAAATGTGCTTCCATAGACTCAATAATTTTATGTTCTGTCGATGCAATGTAATCTCAGTCAACTATTTGTACTGAAATTTGTTCTGTTATACAGTGAACCCTCGTTACAACGGAGGTGTTTGTTTCCAGACATTTTGCTGGTATAACGAGGTTGCCGTTAAAATGAATTTAAATATGAACCATATGGCCAGTTTTAAACTAGTACCAACAGATAAACGCTTAATGCAGAACACAAGAAGTGCAAAAGCTCCCAAAAGGGTTTTTTTGCACTTCTTGTGGTCTGCGTTAAGCGATCACCTGTCTTATTGGCATTGCACCTATTTATTCAGTGGTTGTTTCAAAGACTTAACGGTAATTTTGTTTCAATGCATACTGCCGGTATAACGAGGGTGCCATTGTAACGAATGCCGGTATAATGAGGATTCGCTATATGTTGTGTGTAAGATAAAATTATGCAGATTCTTGTTAATAAGATTATTCTTGTTAATTAGAATTTTTATAATGATTCATGGTCATAGCAGAAATGTCATTATCAAATTTATATTACTTCATAATCAATTAGAGCAGACACTGATCAAACGGCTCTTATTGCAACCGTCTGACCTGAGTTTACCCTGTTTGCAAAGATGGAGAAAGGCGTATTGACGGAGTTAGGGATTGTTTCTTAGGTTCTGCAGGGTCGGGTATAATGGTCTACATATGTACGTAAACATGTACATCATAAGGTCAGTTCGATACTGCCATATATTGCTTGATCGGAAAATGCAAAACGTAAATTTCCCCAAATCAGCACCTCTGATAATATACATGTATGTATTCTACAGTAAATCCGCGACAATTCGAAATTAAAGTTGAATAACTAAGACAGTTTTAGGCAGGTAACTGTTTAATGCAGGACCGTCCGAGTCATTAAAAAGCTCCCATAGGAGCTTTCGTTCAGCATTAAGCTGCCACCTGTCTTAAATATCGATAATGAGCGTTCGAATAATCGCGCAATTGTAAAATCAGCACTTTATCTTTTACAGGCGATCTTGCAGGGAGCGTGCGGGTTTCAGATGCTGACGAAGTTTAACAGGAGTTTCCCACGCACTACCAAAGCATGGGTAAGAAAGCATTTGTTAGCTGTCTAATTCGTTAAGACATTTCCTCATCGCTTCAACCCATTCCCTCATATTAACGACTTTTGACGCCTCTGTAAAAGTCACTTTGTGCAACCATTGTGATAAATAGATCTTCACTATTTACAGGTAGGTATATTGACGTAAATAGCAAGCGAAGGGTTAAAATCTAAAGGTTTATCGCAACATAGGGTTTGGCGGAGAAATACAGGAGTTGAAATGTTTTAATTGCACATCGTAACCGAACCTCTGCTTATTACATGAACGTGATTTGTTTAACTTTATGAGTCATTTCCTATTTTTTATCAGTCACGTAAGTTAAACCCCGCTACTGATAAATACGGCAACACATCACAAAACTATTCATATTATCATAAAAATGAATTATTTCGCTTCCAATGCCGCATCGTCGGCTTATTAGGATCCAAGTGTTTGTAAACTGTGTTGTTTCAAAATTAAAACCTGAAGGAACAATGAACATTTTAGTAGAGGAGTCATTTGGATTCCATTTCGAATACAGTAAAACATCTCTATAACGGTCACTAAATTGTGTTAATTAGTTGGTATTTAGGCTAGGTGGCTGCTTAAAGCAAGGTGAAAGTAAAACAAAACGCTCCTATAGGAGCGTTCTGTTTTACTTTCACCTTGCTTTAATCAGCCACCTGCCTTTAACACAAAATACTTGATTAAATGAAGTGGCCGTTATAGAGAGGTTTTACTGTAATTTAGTGACCGTTATAGAGAGGTTTTAATGTATCTTGTAATCGAGTGACACATTCATTTATCTTGATGAGGCAAATACTTTGTTTTTACCCTTTGCTTCATATAAATGCCTTTTAACATATTTGCAAACAGACTAAACCCAGATCAGATGACTCCTGTAGGAGTCGTCTGACTAGGGTCTGATAGTTTTGTTTATGGAATTATAATAGCTCTGACTTTACAGTTTCTATCAATACCCAAATCTCCTGTGTACATATGCCATTATAAAAGTTCAGCTAATAGATATTTTCTTCATGTCATTAATTCTTACATGGATATTCGACAGGGAGAGGGTTAAATCTGGATCCAAACTCTTTGAATATGCTAGTCAAGTAGCGAATAGCGGGAGAAAGGTTACAATGCATGCATGTGCTTTGATGTAATGGATAAAAAATCGCATTTTTGTCAGTGTGTTTTGAAATAATATGGCAGTAAGAGCGACGAATGGCAAATATAGAGCTGGTAGTAAGATGACGAATAGCAAATATAGAGCTGGCAGTAAGATGATGAATAGCAAATATAGAACTGGTAGTAAGATGACAAATAGCAAATATAGAGCTGGCAGTAAGATGATGAGTAGCAAATATTGAGCTGGTAGTATGAGCGGCGAATAGCAAATATAGAGCTGGTAGTAAGATGACGAATAGCAAATATAGAGCTGGCAGTAAGATGATGAATAGCAAATATTGAGCTGGTAGTATGAGCGGCGAATAGCAAATATAGAGCTGGTAGTAAGATGATGAATAGCAAATATAGAGCTGGCAGTAAGATGATGAATAGCAAATATAGAGCTGGTAGTATGAGCGGCGAATAGCAAATATAGAGCTGGTAGTAAGGTGACGAATAGCAAATACAGTAAAACCTCTCCTAACCGAAATTCTAGTAGAGAAGAATTTAGATATCTTAGGCAGGTGACTGCTTAATGCAGGGTGAAAGTCATGCAGATGCAAATCAAAGTTCCTCTAGTAGCTTTCTGCATGACTTCCTCCCTGCATTAAGCTGTCACCTGTCTCCAAGACCGATATTTATACTAAATTTAATGTCCGATTAAGAGAGGTTTTACTGTATAGAGCAACTATCCGTGTCAAATACAAAACATACTAGGTGGTATAATTTCTCTTCTCCCGACACGTCATGCGTTTACTAGTCAGTTCACTAAAGACCTGGTCACAATCCGCCATGAGTGTTTTTAGCACGTACGTTTTTTTGGGAGGCAAGGGCTGCTACGTTTTTTCTGAAAACGTGGAGAAGAAGTAGCAAATGCAGGGAGGAACGCACGTCACACGCACGGTTGCGCAAGGTGTACGTACGTGGCACGCACGACAGCAGTTCCGTACTAGTTTTCTATGAAACTGTGTGTAAGTGTTTAGTATCATAAAGAGATATGTCCCTGCAATTATCGCCTATGAAACACCTGAGTTATAGTGCTTTGTAAACGCTTTGTATTTCCTGAGTTATATTTCAATGACACTGTGTAAATATGAAGTACGTTAAGGGGATGCAACTGACATTGATCTTCGAACATCCGAGTTATAACTATTTGTTTTCGGTAGTCATATCTCAGAATGATTTATGAAACTGTAAATATTAAGTACAGTGAAACCCCGCTAATGCGACAACTTAATAAACAGCCACTGGTGTCGTTTAAAGCAGGTGATTGCTTAATGCAGGACGAAAGTTACGCAGAAAACTCCTATAAGAGCTTTCTGCATAATATTCGTCCTGCATTAAGCTACCACCTGCCCCTAGCACCCAGAATTATACTTCTTTAAGGTGGTCGCATTAGCGGGGTTTTACTGTACTATAAAGAAATGCAGTCCTGCAAGTGTCATATTGAGCTTAGAATACGAGGATTATGGCACTTTGTTGATCCTTTATGTCTGTCAGGGATCAAAGTATAACAAACAGTCTATAGTGTTTCAATGAAAGTTTGTAAATATCTAGAACCATAATGAGGTGCAGCCCTACAAGTATCTCGCATAATGATATTTGAACAAAAGTTGTGGTCCTATGGTTAACAAAACTTTAACTTTGTGTCTGTAAGGTCAATTACTCGAATAAAATACTAAGGACATCACTTGTTGGGGGAGGGGAGGATGTATAGTCAGCGAATTTGCTTGTTTGATTTACTATATACAGTAAAATAACTCAAATGCGACCATCAAACTGCATTTCAAATGCTTGTGATAGCTAAACGAAAGTTATGTTGAAGATATGCTGAAGATTTTGAGCTTTTTTTGTTTTATTTCCGTCCTGCATAAAGCACCTGCTTTTGAATTACCAATTTATTTATTTACCCTTTACTCCATAAATACGCATTTGCTTTCCTTTCGGCGCCTTTGCAAACAGAACAGACCCAGATCAGACAGTTCCTGTAGGAGCCTTCTGAACAGGGTATATTCTGTTTGCTAATTATATAATAAGGATATTTTTCTACAGTGTCTGCCAGGGCCAAAACCTCCCAGTCTCCTTGTGCTATTATAACAAATGAATCTCATTAATAATCATGACGTCATTATTTCTTACATGAAAATTCATGGAGTAAAGGGTTCTCGAGAACATATGCATTTAGCATGCATCTACAGTAAAACCTTTCTATAACGGCCACTGAATTACATTAAGTAGTTTGTGTCAAAGGCAGGTGGCTGCTTAAAGCAAGGTGAAAGTAAAACAGAACGCTCCTATAGCGTTCTGTTTTACTTTCACCTTGCTTTAAGCAACCGCCTGCCCTAAATACCAATTAATTAACACAATTAAGTGGCCGTTATAGAGAGGTTACTGTATTTATGTCAAACTCATAAATCACTTACGTTCGAACTTTAACCATTTGGTACATGTCGTTAATCTCTATTCCAGGCGATGGCATTCTACTCGCTTGGAATGACTGGTCTGGCGGTTGCGCCCCAGCACTTCGTCTTCTCCATCATTGGAATTTACATGTGCGCGAGTAGACAAACTAAGCACGGGGAAGAGCATTGTAACCCCGACCGACACGCCATTATATTGATAGTGCAAGCCGTCTCCATTGTTTGCGCGCTGTTGTTCGAAATCGTTGCCATTTTAACTGCGGTTTATATGTCTAGAAAGAAACGATTGGTGGCATTAACTGGGAACCCGTACGCAGCAAGATACTACTCTTGCTGTTGCAATAGTTACTATAAAGATATTTGATATACGCACAAAACGTGTTAACCCATTTCTGTCCAGTGTCCCTAAAATGAAACAAGGAAACAGTGTAAACCCAGATCAGAGGGCTCCAGGAGGAACCCTCTCATCAGGGTATGCACTCTTTGCTGAATCCGGCAAATATTTTACTAACAGTACCTTCTCCGTATGAAAACTGAAAAGGTTCCAAAGTAAGATATAGGCGGAGGCTCCTTTAATAATATGGGAATAAATGGGTTAAATATTGAAAGACATTCCTGTCGTTATCAAATATTCCCAGGCATTGTTATTCTACTCTTCCCAACTTGATTCAAATTTGCAAAGGACTTGGTACCAGATAAGAGGTCAAGTATTTCAGCATCCCACAGGATTCAAGAAAATAGACACTCTGTCAAGATATTCTCAAGATCGGGAATGATTCTGAAGTTGTCAACATTTCACCTGACCCAAATTGAGCAAACTTTAGTTTTCAGAGTTGGTTAAGGATATACATTCCACGCGCTATAAGAGAGTTTTATGTTTTACCTATGAAACCAAATGCAGGTGATACGCTACTTCCACGTGTCGTAGTATGAGATCATGCATTGCTGAGTCCCGTACTGAAATGTATTGGGCGATTACACAGCCATGAAAAGCTATATTGGACGAGGCGGAAATAAGTTCATTATAGCTTAGCTTTTCAGGACTGTTTACAAGTTCAATATATTTCAGTACGGAGCTCAAAATTGTTTAATCAACTATTAACCATTCTCTTGCTAAATTTTAAGATACATGTACATTTCTCCTTCTTTACCAATTTATGCCCTGCTGTATATTTACATATATCTTCACTGTGTACACGTATTTCGCTGTGCAATAACTGCTGTGTAGTGCACTGGTTGCACAATCAACTTGTAAATAGTACAGACCCTGATGAGACAGCTCCTGCAGGAGCTGTCTCATTTGGGTCTTCACTATTTACAGGTAGGTATATTGACGTGAATAGCAATGTCAATACACGTGCATGTATATAGTTCAAAGTACGTGCATTGAGGTTATTTGCTTAGTGTGTGAGAAGCATGAGTGTGCATAGCTTTATTGTTGCTAATTGTAATGTATTTTATGCATCGATTTGCCAAGTGTTATTAATTTAATTCTAATATAAAGTGTTTGAATAAAGATTGTATACATATTTAAAATAAATTATGCTGGAAAATAGAGATTGTCGCCAATGTACGGAAAATCTATATCTCTTGCTGCATGTCTGTTAAGCCTGACATTTTAATTGGCAACCATGATACAATGGGCAAGAGTTAGATCAAATATTTATTATGTGCAATTTTCGTATTAATCAATCAACACCAGAAGTTGTACATGTATACATGTAATGAAAAACATATTTGTAACGCATTTTCCGACTTGATATATTTGTTCAGCTAAATATTGTCGCTTTCCGAAAAACTGCTTAATCCTTTAAAAGGTACTCCTTTTTAGAAACGGGGGTTTTGTACGGAAATCAGCGGACATTCTCGACCAAGTTCCGACTGACTCCGATTCTGTTTCGAAACAACGCTTTGGATATAAATTAGGTTGTTATCACATGTAACAATGGCTGACACTGGTTGTTGACGTACATAATTATGCATCGAATGAGTACTTCCTGTATGCAAATTTTAATCTTAAGGCAGATTCCGGTCAATGGCGAACGTTGTTCTGTTCGTTTCCGTAGCAATCCTTTTTCCTATTATTAACGATACAAACAACCCTTTACTTACCGTACTGTTTAGTGTTAAGTTGGTGTTAAGGTATATAGTTTCCGATTCTGAAGTCAGTTTGAAACGCAAAACTTGCGGAAAGTTGCGCAGCATACACCGTACGTTAATTAATTTTCCAAGGCAATTACAGGTGAAAACAGAAAATGCATTATGGTTACAGGTTTAACCCTTCTCTTGCTGAATTTTGAAAAAAAGTTCTTCTTCTTTACCCATGCCCTGTTGTATAATTACATATATCTTCACTGTCTACAATTATTTCTCTGTGCAATCACTGCTGTGGAGTGCACTGGTTGCACAATCAATTTGTAAATAGTGCAGATCCAGATGAGACAGATCCTGCATGAGCTGTCTCATCAGGGTCTACACTATTTACAGGTATGTTTATTGACGTGAATAGCGAGCGAAGGTTAAGTATCAGAGTTACTCGATGTCTGCTGACAATCGAGAGTATAAGATGTGACAATAAAAGTGTGGATACATGTATACTGGTGAAATTGGTTTAAAAGTTTTGGTATGAACTTATCTGTTAATTTTTAAGTGATGTTATTCGTGGAAAAGAGAGAGCGAGATGTTTCTAAAAATGGGCACCTGTTGTTGTTTTTACAGCCGAGTCTCTTGGCCGTATTTCAGGGGTAAGATTTCCTAGATAACTACTAATTTGAGAGTCAGCTATATCTTTCCAAGCACTGTCAAACTCTGCATTATCACTCATAGAGTATAATTTTTCAAAGTACATTTTCCATTGTTCCGTGATTAAGGATTGCTCCCTATATATACCACCATTAAAACATAATTCAGCCCCTGGCTGAGAATTTGCATTTCTGTTGTCACTTGTAATTGCTTTGGGAAAAACGATTACGTGTGGGATATTGTTCGGTCTATATCACCGAGCGGTATCGGTATCACGCTTGTCGCATATTCACCTTACTGATATCCACATTCTTATAACTCTACACTCAGTGTGATAATATCCTCTGTAAAGCAAGATAATTAGATCAGTTCTTAACCCTTTCGGCGCCAAATTTCTAATTGTCGTCTGCAATCCAAGTTTGTTAAATAATTCAGTAAAATAAGGGAATGAGATAAATAAATGCAAATTTCAAAGGAATAAAGCGTATATATAGAAATAGAGATTTTAGACAAATAGTGAAGTCCCTGATCAGACGCCGCCTTGATCTGGGACTGCACTATTTGTCGTGGTGAAGTTATGCGACTGTGGTGGTAAAAGGGTTAATTTTTGCTGACAAATTAAGACAAGGAGACCCACAAATGCAAAATAAAGATTGATAGCTTAATATGCCACTTGCATAGGATACTCTTATTTTTACTTTTACGTTTTACTTGAAAATATTATATTCATATTAAAATATTCAAATAGTATATGCAGTCAATTATAATCAGTAGAAATTATGCGGACTCCAGATATCATACTCTTACTTTTCTAGCAAGCATTGTGCAGCTTTCATGTTAAAGTGTTTTCTATGTTTTGCAAAAGGAACATCGGAAGGGAGTGGCTGTGTTCAGCCTTGTTTACCATGGTGCATTAATGTACTATGTGCTATGAATGAGTGGGTTCGCGTGCAAACGTATGCAGCAATAGCTTGTTCGATAGAGTAGGTGCTTTATGTTATATGGTTTGCGATATCGAATCACAGGCCCCATGTGACATTTTGATGTAATTAGTGGTGAAATTTCGTATGGTGCTAGAAACGTTGTGGTTAATCATAAATTAAGTTTACCTGTGAACAGTGATATGATAATGGTTTCTACATCAGTGTGTTTCAACAAGTGAATAACATTGATCTGTGACGAAATGTGTATTGTTGGTGTAATACACGGATATAATGCATCATGGTTCATCAAAACATTTCCCCTGTTCTGTTATTATTTTATAAATTCATGTTTTCCCCATGTATCTGTTAATAAAAAGTACAAACAACTATATTGTTCTCTCTCTCTTCTATTATGTTAGGCCGTTTAACGCTTTCGTAAAACCTTGCTTGTTACATGTAGCTAATAAATGGAGTGTAAGGAAGAACATATGGGTATATAAATCAAAACACCGATTACTCTAAGCTGGTTTTACAGCAGAAAAGGGTGCACTTAGGACATATATTGTATTTTAAGATTGAGCGACAATTCAGAGAATATTAATACTTCAATAAGGTCATATATTAATATTTTACCTTGCAAATTCGGCTATAAACGCACATGGATTAACCCTTTCAGTGTCAGAATTGTCGCCTGCTAGACATATTTTCGTCTGCTTCAATGTCTTTATAAAACGATAAACAGGGTTTCAAACTGTTTAAATCCTGATGAGACGCCTAGTTACTCGGCGTCTCATCTGGATCCAAACTGTTTCGCATAAGATATTACAGGCCCGTCTTCATGACACTAAAGGGGTTAAAACGTTTTTAACAACTTTGGTAGAGGGTCACTGTCAAAACGACAACTAATGGGAATGGTATACGTCTATGGCAATATAAACATTAACGTTTTCTTTCCTTTTGACCACGACAACAAAGTCTTCAAAACGTTATTAGAAAAGAGAGAGAAGAGAGAGAGAGAACGAAAGAGAGAGATAGAGAGAGAGAAAAGAGAGAGAGAGAGAGGGGAAAAGAGAGAGGTACAAACACACGCACACACGCACGCACGCACACACGCACACACGCACATACACACACAAACACGCGGACTAAGACAGACAGAGGAAGACAGGCACATAGTTAGACAAAGCAACAGACAGAGAATATAAAAAGCTACTATGGAACATGTCTTGTTATCTATTTCGATTACACATGAGCATCAATTAAATTAATAGGATTTGTTATGTACTACGTTTATATCAGAAAATGTCGGTACGCCCCGAATTCTGATTTTTACCATGCATGGGATACTCCCATATTTCTCTTTAATAAATCGACTTGAAGCAGCAGTGACAGGTAAGTATACTACATGTATCTACTGACTTTTATGCTCGTGGATATGGAACTGTGGATGAGAATCTGTCCAAAGCGGCCATTCATATATTGAACCTATGCGTCTTTAAAAGAAGTCGGTTGCTTAACGTAGGGCAAAAGTAAGACAAAAAACTTTTAAGTGCACACTATTTCAATTGCACAATCCAAATATCGCTGATATTTAAGATATTTAAGATAGGTGGCAGCTTAATGTAGGGTAGAAATAATGCAGAAAGTTCATCATTGAGCTTTCTGCAATTTTTGTCAGGTGGTAGCTGAATTCAGGGCCAACGTAATGATGAAAGATACTAAAGAAGTTGTCTGCAATACGTTTAAATGCATTAAGCTACCATTTGCCTTACAGACCCATGATAAGACCCGTACATGGAATCCTTCAAAACCCATACGTTTTCAGTCTTGTTACCAATGTTAACTATTGTACTCTCTCCTCTGATGTCACCAACCACCGTTGCCCCCCCCCCCCCCTCCCCCCAAAAAAACAAAACAAAACAAAACAAAAATCAACCCAAACACCAACAACAAACAGCAACAAAAAAACAACCTTCGCTCAAAGTTTGATATTGGGTAAATTTGACTACAGTAATACCCCTCTATAAGGCCACTTAATTACATCAAGTTGTTTGTGTTAAAGGCAGGTAGCGGCTTGAAGCATAGTGAAAGTAAAACAGAACGCTCCTGTAGGATAAGCTTTCTAAATATATTCGCCGGATCCATCAAATTATATGTTACTGCGGTGTGCATGTTATTGTAAATTCTAATGCAACATTTTTGTAACACGCATTCTGATTGGTCCACGTGGCAAAATTTTAAGTATATAAACCACCGATATACTGTCGGAAAAATGAATATACTGTCGGAAACCAAATCACTAGAAAATTTACTACGAAATATTTATACGCGCATTCATAGTAAAATTGAATGAATGGGTCTGAATAAACGAAGAACTTGGCTGAATGAAATGTCAAATGTTTTCAATTTGCTTGTGTGTGGGGTTTTTTCATCAGATTTTATGGTTGTAGTCAATGTGAGTGGCGATTCTACTCAAATATCTATCGCAAAGTCCCACAAGTTGATCCAGAGTCAATTTATTTCACATGTTGATCTAATTTACTGTCCTTGAGCAACGTAGATCTACGTAGTTCACTGCCCTTGAACAAATGTTCCTGTACCTCTGTTCTGATTTGAGGTGTATGTGGCACCTGCACCCTGTAAATTAATATAAGATTTAAGTTATATAACCATGTAGCTGTAAGATTTTTATCCATGCTGAAACTATTTAAGGATCCGACAACCAGAAACGGCAGTATTCTTCAATTCTTGAAGGACAGTCCCATAATGAGAATTCGCCCACCCACTCTAGACCACTCGAGGACTCTTTGCAAATTCCAAACAAACCTGTATAGTGTCGGTCCTGATAGTTTCCATTTGCACGCCCACTCGGCCTATCATCATTCTCATCAAATACACCAATCAGCCAAAGTATCTTGCATATCCCGCCAGTTCCACATTGAAAACAATTTGTAATAAATAATTCCGGTGTCCATGAGCACAATTATTGTGGAATTTTAGCAATGTCGAGGTCAAATTGATTCATCTTTGGTAGTTTTGAAAGGACCTACCATCAAAAGGACCACGACTTAATAATTTTGATTTGTGAAAATCAAAGTGTTGAGTGAAACACCAGTTCTTGGTATGTTAAATAAGCACAATTGCCAGGTTCAGAGAGAACTATTTTCTATATGCTTAATGCGGAGATATGCGGTGTTTCATGACGTCATGGTATGACGACAAAGAGAAAATATCAAAGGACTTAAAGTATTGTTTGTTTTTTACCATCTGAATCTATGGTTTCATTAGAATAGGGATAACCGTTGCGTATAATTTGAAAATTTGCAGCAGTATATCGGTGGTTTATATGTCGTAAATAATCGTTTTACATGCTCCGCTAACGTGTCGCATGTAAAACTAAATTTGCGACATATAAACCACCGATATACTGCTGCAAATCTTCAAATACGTAACGGTTATCCCTTAAATGCGCATCGTTCCATCCTATGATTTCAGATATGAATAATTTATAATCGAATACACTGATGTCGATGTCTGTGAACATTATCTGACAGCTGCAGTAAATTACATTAGAATCTCATTAGCCCTTTCTGTCATAAATAATTAATATGTTTTAACATTTTCAGTAATGATGTTTATGAAATAATGTGTCACTTAATGATATATTCACTGATTCTTTACAAATATGTATCAACAAAGGAATCATTGGGCCAAAGCAGAATTCGTAGAATTAGATCTACACATAAGTCCATGAGCAAACAGCAGAGCCTGATCAGATAGCTTCTGCATGAGCTGTCTGATCTAGGTCTTCTCTGTTTGCAAAGGCATGAAAAAGGATTTACTCTGAGAGAAAGACTAAACCTGAATTTCAGCAACGACTGATCTGGGTCAACAGTGAGCGTGACATTAAAATATAACAGTAATAGTAAATTGCTTTCATTACTCTTTATTTATATTAAGACAGCAATGACACACCGGGCAGTAACGTTCTGAAGAAACAGAAAGACCGTATCAAATGGTATAACAACTTAAAGTCTAATCCTTTTGCTATTGCTTTAAACCCTTCGCTGCCAAACTCTGTCGTCTGCTAACTTTGTCTTCTGCTACAAATTTTCATTCTTTTGATTTTCTTCATTTTGGTTTCAAAACCATAGAAACAGTAACAAACAGTTTGGATCCTGATGAGACGCCGAGTTACTCGGCGTCTCATCTGGATCCAAACTGTTTGCATAGGTAATCACAGATCCGGCATTGTCAGCGAAAGGGTTAAACTTTTGTGTACATTCGTTACCTTGAGTTGCGTTGTATTTGTGTAACAAAACAAGTCGCAACATTTGCTCAAACTCATTAATCACAGGTGGCTGTGCTTGTTAAAAAAAATCAACCATTACCCTGCTATGGATCGCATCTGCCAACAGTTTGGATCAAGATGGTATGCCTAGTGACCCGGCGTCTTATCAGGATAAAAGGTTTTTGACATTCTGTTCATATTTTTTCTACAGCTTAACTGAATCAGAAGACGTCCAAATTGCGCCAGATTCAAATTTAAGCCGAGGTTATATTGTTACACCAGAGAAAGTGTTAATTATTCCTCACGTGATAAATCATTTAATGAAAATGAAGTATGGCACCTGTCTCGTACGACATTTGTTGCAAAATAAACAACTAAATTATAACCATTAACAACCGAATAACAATACTATGACAGTTACACTGTCGTACACGTACTGGGCCAATAATAATTAAAGTAATACGTATAATTTGAAAACTCATAATCAAAAGATGCAAATCAAAGTATTTCTGTGGTAACACTTTAAAAAATGTTAATACTTTTGCGAATGAAGCTGGCAGCAGAAGTACGTGATGACAATGTAGCCTTTCTCCAATATATTGTATCCAGACCTTGGTCCATGCTTATAAAACTTTTAGTTGAGTCTGAGTTCGTTTTCAAGTTTATGATTGGTCAGATTTGAGCCTTTGGCTCAAATCTGACCAATCAAAAGCTTGAGAACTAAAATTTGACCAATCAAAAACACGGACAAACAGTTAAGTTTCTGATCAGGCTTCATCTTGACAACCTTGCGTCTGATCTGGGACTGCACTGTTTGAAGTGTATCCTGTTGGCGACATCTGCGGTGATAGAGCTATTGCAGGTTTTTAAAGCTCGTCGCTGTGTAAACAATTAAAGTAATCACGTGCAATTTCAGATTCAGAAGAATCTGCCTATAGCGACCATAGCATGAATAAATATGGGGCGGTTATAAGAGCTGATGGTTGCTAAACCCACGATCCCATATATGGGGTATAGGCAAACTGTGTAGACTCTGATGTGTCCAATATATAATCTATGTGCTACATCTGGTTGTAATTTTTGTACATGTAATAATGAATATTCATGTGACCAACTTTTCAAAATTTACCCGAAATGTCCTTGGCTACGGTATAGAACCGCAGGTAAGTTGGATATTCCCATAGATGGATACACATTATTCATGATTAATTCCATATATAGTAATAAACGGCTTTAAATGACTCCAGGAAAGACTAAACTACTTAGTGGGTAACTCGTTTTTAATGAGGTCACGGTAGAATGCAGAAATGCCTATGCTTTACAGTATACTCGGCTTAGTTTTCATTCTGTAAGTATTATCAATGTACATACTGTTCACTTTCAATAGTTCACTGTTAAAACCTGTTCGTTTGTTTTGCATGCAGATGATTAGTTTATTTGATATCATAATTTATATGTAAATCTCTGTAAACAGGGGAAATAAAGAGTATATAATGCTGGACAGAACGAAAGTTATACTGAAAGCTCCTAGTTGAGTTTTCTGCATACATTTCGTCCTGTATTAAGCAACTCCTTGCTTTGGTAGACACACTTGATCATAATGCGGTCATCTTAGAGGGGTTCTACTATATTTTAATACGATTCTGATATTTAGGATCTAAAAAACATAGTCAATTTGTAACGTTTAAAATTATATTATCTCCCTCATTTCTCCACCAGCTGATTCTAAAGATTAGTAGAGTTTGGTAGGTCTAAATATAAAAGGTACGGGCTAACTATGTGGTCATTCGTCTATTGTAATAGGAGTCTTAAATACATGTTGTTACTAATGCAGGTAATGTAATACAGAAAGCTCCCATAGGGCAAATTTTACTATATATGCGAAATATGGAAATACAAACATAAGTAACGCGTCATGCATATTTTACAAAGCATCAAGAGTATCCAGGGTACGTAAATACATACTTATATTTTCTTGCATTTATTGAATATTCTGTGCTTGTTTTTGACATACAAGACTTTTTAACTTATCTATTGGCAAATGAATGTTTCCAAAATACTTTCTACAAATGTCTATGTATACTCACTTTCAAAAGGGTTTACTAAATTTATTTTCTCTTACTATTCTTCTAAAACGACCGGGTTATATCTACTGAATATGAGAGCTTAGTCTTAAACCAGCAAATATATGACCCAATTCATCATTCAACTTTCAATTCAAATATTCTTCTAAGCAATTTTGCTGTTTAACCCATTACCTCATAGGCTATTTTTAGATAAAACCTCTTTGAATAAATATACCGAAAAGGAGCATAAACAAGAGAAAAGGACAATTTTAGAATTTTGTAGTTTGAAACCATTGTGATAAATAGAGCATTTGCTACTATCGGAGCAAATGCTCTATCTATCACAATGCTTTCGCAAAGTGACTTTTACAGAGTCGACAAAAATCGTCAATATAAGGGAATGGGCTAAAACTTACAATACGTACACGATATCATATTCGGGCATCGAGTAAATTGGTTCGTTTTCTATTTCAATCGAGGATACATATCTAGCCCTGTACTACATGAATATTTATGAAATGAGTTTTGTATGAAATTGATTAGCATAGTATATATTATAGAATAAGAACAAGAAAAGTGTTGACTCTTGCAGAAACTATGGGATTAGATGTGTATTATTCCAAAAGCAAACATATCACACCCTGCGTCTACTACTCTGTTTGTAAAGGCGAAGAAAGCGTTTACATGGAGTAAATGGTTAATATTGACATCCAAATTTAACCACCTAACATTAACCCTTCGTTTGCTATTCACGTCAATATACGTACCTGTAAATAATGAAGACCCAGATGAGACAGCTCCTGCAGGAGCTGTCTCATCAGGGTCTGCACTATTTACAAGTTTATTGTGCAACCAGTGCACTCCACAGCAGTGATTGCACGGCGAAATACGTTTACACAGTGAAGATATATGTAATTATACAACAGGGCATGGGTAAAGAAGGAGATATGTATTTAAAAATCCACTAAGAGAAGGGTGAACACAATGAAGCAGACATTATCTAAGCATAAAACTAATTTCCATACAGACATTGTTAGTCAGTGTCAGCCACGTTTACTTTTCTCATGCTATCAAGCAGGTGTCATTGTCATCATTTTACCCTTCGCTTGCTGAATTTTAAAATACGCATCCCCTTCTTTACCCATGCCCTGTTGTATAATTACATATATCTTCATTGTGTACAAGTATTTCGCTGTGCAATCACTGCTGCGGAGTGCACTCGTTGCACAATCAATTTGTAAATAGTGCAGACCCTGATGAGACAGCTCCTGCAGGAGCTGTCTCATCTGGGTCTTCACTATTTACTGGCACGTGTATGGACGTGAATAGCAAGCGAAGGGTTAACCCTCTACCCTAAAATACGTCTTTCCATGCCTTTGTAAACCGAGGAGACCCATATCAGATGGCTCATTTAGGAGTCGTCTAATCTAGGTCTCCTGTCTTTGCTTATGAAATAATGTAGAGAGGATTCTACATTTTCTATTAATATGGTGAACGTTTCCTGTGCCCACGTGTCATTATGAATGATATGCTGCTGTAGGAGCCGTTTGATCAGGGTTTCATCTGTTTGCTTATGAAAACATATCTCCTATGTTTATATTTGAAATATTGTAGATATGATTCTACAGTTTCTATTATTGGTCAAACAGTCCTGTGTCCATGTTCCATTATAAACAGGACCAGATCTGACGGACCAGTTTCTTTATGAAATAATGTAGATATGATTCTACCACTTCTATCACAGTCAAAAATGTGCCATTATAAAAGAATATCTAATCAGCATTTATGATGTCATTTTTTACATGACTATTATATGAATAATTGGTTAGAAAAATTGAGTTGCCTTTGTCGAGCGGCAAACAGCTTGGATCCTAACACCGACACCGAGACCCCGAGTGTACGTTACATTAGCTTATTGGGAAGTTTTTCACATTCAGTCAATGGTTCATTTGTCATATCAGTGATATCTTATGGTGCATGACGTTGGCGGACATTTCTACCAAGCTCGATCCTGATATACTCCAGCAGACTCAAGTCTGGAGGCATTGATGGCCATTACATTATGTTAACATTCGCTGTTGCAAAGTGAAATAACACTACACATTAAGTAAAGTTAACAAATAAATAATTAACAGTCACAAAGAGATATAATCCTTTATGTACAAAACAAAAGATAACCGCATAAGTTTGTGTACACTCTGGACAATAACTGTTTATGGTATCACTCACCCCTTTTCTTGGCGGTGAAGAGGAAAACATAATCAACACAGGCATATTGATAATGGTGAGCGCTCTTATGTTCAATATGCATAGCTTCCAGTACAAGAGCAATGTCTTACAACTGCCACAGCGAATTAATTCCAGGACATTTTCCTTTACACGAGAGACACGGATGTGACCCCCGTAAGCCGCAAAATACTATAGCTATTTCCCTTTTGTTTGTGACAAAATGTTGTTAGAAGCTACTTCCCTTTTGTTTGTGGCAAAATGTTGTTAGTATATACAAGTTTGAATATATACTAGTGTTTCATCATACACTTGTCGAGGATTTCCAATTTACATATATGCTGACAGAGTATGTCTCTTTGAAACATTTGGAACTTTGTCCCAGTAGGCGAACGATGGCATCATCTTCAGACGCTCGTGATCAATATTAAAAAAACAACTTCTTTTCCATTTTCATATTTAAAGACGCTCAGTATAGTCGATGCAATACAAAAGGGATATTGCAGAGTTTTGATCAATAAAGCTTACAGCTAGGAAAATATGTTTGTTAAATAACCTTTGCTAACAGTGTAGACACATATTAGGGGGCTTTTTATGGAGCCATTTAATCAGGGCCTGCATCGTTTGCCAAATTTTTTAAGTTAATGGAACCGTGACCACCCCGAAATCAACAATAAACACCTAATGCAAAATGTGGAAGGGTCCGTTCGGCGTTGAAAGAGTAATGGACAAACTGGTATTTCACAGTATTCCCATCTAAGGTCAATGTCCAGCGTAAAACACCATGGAGAGCCTGCAATCGAAATGTACACGTAAATTTTATTGCATAATGTTATCCATTGTCTAAAGGCCGCAGGGACAGATCAGCAGATATACGTGTGTACTCAAGTTATAAACACGTCATGTCTCCACCAAACCCTATATTGTGAACACTCATAGCATGGTCACAGCAAAGGGTTTGGTGCAGAAATAAATAAATTATTCTTGAAAATGTTTTAATTTACGCATCTTATCTGTATCTGGTGAGAGGTCCAATGTCACAAGGTGCATGGCATATGAAAGGGGTTTGCTGATCTCCTTTCCTCCAGTCGCATATATAATTATAATAATACAGTATAACCCCTCTAATGCGATCACTTAGTACATACACATTGTTGTCTTTATAAGCAGGTGGTTGCTTAATGCAGGTAAAAAGTATTGCAGAATATGAGCTTTCTGCATTAGTTGTTTCTGCATTAAGCTACCATCTGCATCTTTTACCCAGAATTATAACTCGTTTAGGTGGTCACATTAGCAGGGGTTTACTGTAGTAATAATGATAATAATAATGTTACACAAAATAACAATAATAATTAATAATAATCAAAATAATAATAACACAATAGTTGCAATAATATAGAGAATAATAGGTTAGTGCCGTAGATGGGACACTTTATCCGACGAGGGGAGAAAACGTTGAGGTGTACCCTAGTTGCATAGGCGCAGAGAAAGGCGTATGAATGGAATAAATGGTTAAAATATAAAAATCCTCATTTTCCCCCGAACTTTCGTGACCATTAAAAAGAGTGGGCACAACATAAGCATTCGTGGATAAATAAGGTAGTTATTGACAATGCGTGTTGTACGCATATCATCTAGGCCTCTGTTTAGTGTAGACAAGTATAAACGTAAACCAGCCCAATGTGTGTAATCAGTGTTCAGCAGAGCTACAGATAAAGGTGCGTACCCACATACTAAAATCGTCTTTTCTCCACCAAACTCTATACTGTGACCACTCTTTAGAATCGTCTCGAAGAGACGATTCTAAAGAGTGGTCACAGTATAGTGTTTGATGGAGAAATAATGGAGTTATTCTTGAAAATGTATAAATTAACGCATCTTATCTGGACCTCTGAGTGTTGTACACTTCTGTGAACACTTTGGTACCAGATGAGCCGGCGAGTTAGTTAGCATCTCATCCGGATCCAAGCTATTGTTCTGCCAAGAAGTTTTTCTTAATGAACTAAAAGTTACATACCCCCTCCATCCGGATCTCTGCAGTAGTCTCTCCGTCCGGATAATTACCGATTTTATTGCGGTGTTTGTGGGGACTTTGACTATTCCAATTCTGACATTTCCGACCGGAACGTGATTTACTCCATGTTCCATTATATGTGTGAGAACTTCCTGTGTAACAACCTGCATATCCAGTAAACAATACTTAACCCTGAACTCCATAAGTATGCATGTAAATGAAATCAGTATTAAAGTCAAGCAGAAATGGTCAAACACAATACGTTACCACCACCAAAATTGATACATTTATACACACAACCACACATACACAAACACACATATTCACTCAAATGTCAAATGTTTGTATATACAGTAGAATCCGTCTAATACGACCATTTAATGGATATACATGGCTGTCTTCATAAACAGGTGGTTGCTTAATGCAGGACAAAAGTTATGCCGATAGCTCCTATAGGGGCTTTCTGCATAATGGTTGCCCTGCACGAAGCTACCACCTGCATCTAGCACCCAAAATTATACCTCTTTTGATGGTCGCATTAGCGGGGGTTTACTATATATATATTTGTGTGTGTATGTTGTTGTGTGGTTTTGTGTATATGTCACTTTTATCGATATTTTGGTGGTGGTTGCATTTTGTGAGTGTGACTTTTCCTGACTGGCCTTACTACTTTTTCATTTACTATATTTTTATTATGATATACATGTAGTGTTATTGTCGCTAGCTTCGTTTAACTAGGCTGCCTCTGAAACAGGTATGAGGTTAAGACGTTCTTTAACCGGTTAAAATACCATCTGACCGTTCGAAGGCCGTACTCTTTTCATCACACTTATTCTTAAGTTTTTCTTGTGCATTTGTGTCTTTGTACCAGTAAGTTTGCTGGTTTTTGAGATTCGCATCCTTCAAACGCGTATGTGTGCGTGAGCGCGTGCGCTTGTGTGGTATATGCATGCATGCGTGTCTCGCGTATTTTTTATCGGTGTTTTGATAATGGTTGCGTCTTGCGCTTGGCTTTTCCTGTTTGGCTTTATTGTTTCATTTAGTATTTAGAGAGAGTAACCCCTGGGGACTGTCTGATCAGGGCCTGCTCTGTTGTTTATAGAACTATATAAATATATATAGCTGATTGGAAAGTATTCTAAATCAATGCATATTTACAAAGTGGTTCCGTAATTATTCCTGAGGTAAAGATGTATCATTTACCTTTACTAGAGACTTTCCATTCATATCAAACCTTAGCCTGTTATGGAAATGAGGTCTAACAAGCTTCGATAGGTTGCCGTTGTAACTTACATCTGATTCCCTCCAGCTTTTGAGATACTATTGACAGAGCTGTTTGCAAATGTTAGCTAGGTCGCGTTTAGAAGGCTAATGCTTAATGTAATATCAGTTTGCAAATATGCACGGTCGTTATATAACGTAACATATTTAGAATTTAACACGGTCTTAACCAAAAACAGATATATACCTTTACTCTTGCAGCAATCACAATCTCCACATCCAAACTGCTTTAGGTCAATATCCCATTTTGACGTGTGGTACCTATAGCTATTGCACCAAGTCCTGGACTCGTTGGTTTGCGCGTTCAAACTGCCAATATTTGTGTCATTGTAGCAGTCAAACCAGCCCTTTTCTGAAATAAATCGCATACAATGTATATTGAAAATACACTGTACTTTTAGGCATCTAGCGTTTTATAACGATAACAAACTTTCAACTACATATAGGCATCACTCTCATTCATGACCTATGTATGTAGATTATTCTATGTTTGGTAACCACTGTTTGCATTTTGTTACTACAAAGTCAGGCATGATTTATCTTCCGTGCCATGTTCAAACCTAATGTCTAACATCCGTTTCCTTTGTCAGATAGCAGGGATAAATCCAAGCTACGGAATAAAAAGGCATACCCAAAAACTGTTCATTTTTAAATCATGTTATGTATAGTAATAATACAAACACCCACATAATGATGTACATGTCATTGATACATATTATGTTGATTCTTTGAATAATACTATGAACATATTTCATGATTAATGTATTTGGTCATATGATGCTAAACATTACCTTTCCAGTGTGCCTTGGAATGAAAACATTAAATCTAAAGAGAAAATAATTAAATACAAGTATGCAGAAAGTATTTTATTATATTGTGCTGCCTAAGAGATGCCTTATCTAGTGTTTGGCCAAACTTCTATCACGAAACAGTCATACATTACTCATCCGTAGAAATACATGGTGTAGTTATATATGCATTACAGCGTGTCTAGGGCTTGGTGCAAAAATATTGTAACTCCTTCACTTTGTGAAGGAGTTACAATAGCTTTGCACTAAGCCCTCGGTGTGTAAACTGCAATTATACAGTTTTTAGACTAGCATGTCCCGCCTTTTATCTCTGATGCATTATTGCAATTATAAACTAAGAAGAGCATTCTCTAAATTTTATTATCGAAATCTCTCACTTATTGGCAAGTACAAATGTAATCTTAGGGTGCTCCTGTGACGGTATTTCACATCCTGAATTTCATGGTGATGTGATTTACCGACTTCTTAAAATTGTTTGACATATCAATGTCCTCACTTTGTTCACTAAATACGATAAAAAATTCATCAAAAAGGGATATCATCTTATGGTACTACAAGACACGTCTAGTTGTCAACACTTTTACAGTTGGCAATGTCACTGCCCTCTCTGCATTTGCGCCGACAAGAAAGGTTTAGTACTCTGTGAAGGCGACCTCTTAAATCCGAAAACGGAGGAGGAGGACGTCGGATATTTGTCGGATATCTGGTTTTTGTCGCAATCGTTATAACTTTTCTACAGTTACTTTGTTTGCAGCTCAATCATTGAGTACACTAGCGATAGGTTGATATAGTTTGTTTCATTTAAATATGATTTCGTTTAACATGCACTTTATCATTGTATTTGCCATCGCATTTGTTGTAGAGTAGTAGGAGAGGGTATACGTTTATTTACTCTGTTTGTCTGGGTGGGGATTGAAGAAGTGTGAGGTTGGGTAACCCTAATCCGGTTTAAACCCCCAGTGACATTTGTAACTGATCGTTCCAATGCGGTATTTCCATCTTCCCCCTACCTTTTGTTATTGTCTTTGTGTGTCTCTTTGTGTATTTAATATACATGTATATGTACTGTTTTTCGTCGTGGTGCTGTTCGGGCGTTTGTGTGTTTTGTATGCGGTGTTTCCTGCATGACTCATACATGTACATTTATAATTCACACCTTTGATATTATTTGAATGCGCCAAAGGTCTTTTTCTTATTAGGTTTGGTTTTACCTTCATCTTTTTGTGTGTTAAGTATGAATCTGACATACCGCTTTAACAGAGCAGACCAAGATCAAACAGCTCTAGTGAGGGACTTCAGATAATGATCTATGTTGTTTGTTCATTGACTATTTAAGTTTCTGCCAAAGCCTAGATAAGCTCGACCATTATGGTGACGCTGAGCAATGATTAAGAAAGCGACAAAGACAAAAGACTGGTAATAATCCATCCGCAAATATATTCCATTTAACAATTTTCTTCACATAAACCCTTTTTCATGCATTTGGAAACAGAGTAGACCTATAGGAGCCGTCTGAGCAGGGTCTGGTTAGTTTGCTGATAACCTGTTGTATACCTGATTCTACAATTCTTGGCCAAACATCCCAAAACATTCCTTTAAAACATTAAATATAAACAAGCTAATGAATATTCATGATGTCATTTTTTCTAATATGATTATTGAACAGAGAAAGGGTTAAACCAAGGCTGTTCTAGAAATCATCTTTGCTTTCCATAATGTCGCAAGACGTTGGTTTTTGTTGTTTTGTCTCTGTTTCCAAGCACATGTATGAGTATTGTAGGAAATACCACATGCAAAACACATAGCCACCCGAACAGCACCACGACAACAACAGTCAAATTTCATGCATATCAACAGACAAAAACGACGCACAAAGACACAACACACAAACAAACAATAGTGGATGGAACTAACGCGTAGGAACAGTCAGTGACAGTTATCATTGGTAGTGTAAACCGGTTTAGTGGCATCCTGCCTCACAATTATTCCATCCTCACCCACACAGACAAATAGTGTAAATACACAGGATCCACATATCGCTAGTGTACTCAATGATTGAGCTGCAAACAGATTGACTGTAAAAAAAAGTAAAAAAGGGTACGACAAAAATAAGACCCGACGTCCTCTTTCCAAGTCACACAAGTAATATAGCATAACTAATCAGAACTTACAAATAATAAATAAATGTTAATAAATAACAACTTAAGAAGAATCAATAAGTAATAACAATATTTGAAACCACGTGACATTTATAGTACGGAAATTCAGACCCATCCACGTTCATGTAATGCTTACCGCTTTTGCACATTATATGTGAACACAAGTGCCGCCCTGTCATTTCTATTATCTATTCCATCTCGTTATAATTTTTGGTATAAATAATAACTTACAATAATGAATACTTGAAATAAAAAGAAAGTATAAAGTATGATACATCAGGGCTGCCATAGGAAAACAAATGAAAAGAATTTAGCACTTTAAAGTGAATATCCAGGTCAGATGACTCTTGCTGTAGGATTTCTCAGGTCAGTGTCTGCACTGTTTGCCATAATAACAATACCTCTCGTTTGCATAATATAAATAACTCATAGACGGAGTAGTCCATTATTATAATTTGGTATTCAGTAAAGTTTCGGTAATACGACCACTCAAACGAATTCTGGATTGTTTACAGTTTCATTTAAATATGTTTTAGTTTTACATGAACTTAACCTCTGCATTTGCCATCACGCGGGATACGTTTATTTACATCGTTTGTCTTTAAGGGTGCGGATGGAATAAGTTTGAGGTTGGATGCCCTTAAAACCCCAGTGGCATTTGTCACTGACCGTTCAAAGGCGGCACTTCCATCTCCCCCTAATGTGTGTTTATGGTCTCTTTGTGCGTCCCTTTGTGTCTTGTATATGCATGAATATTTTCGTGGTGTTGTTCGGGCGGTTGTGTATTTTGTATGCGGTGTTTCCTGCATGACTCATACATTTACTTTTAAGGTACGCAGTAGTTTAATGAAGGAAAAAGTTATGTAGCGAATTCCTAAATGCATTTGCCTTGTATTAATCAGGGAAATGGTTAATCAAGGAACTGCTTTTACAGCCTCCTATGTTGATACATTATGTCGCATTAACGAGATATTACTGGACAGGTGGTGAAGCCAACTAGTGAGATCGCTTATTACTCATATCCCACGCCAGAGGAAAAGTGGTACAACAGTCTAACAGGTAGAGCCATACACGCACGGCACTAATCATCATCATCCAAGAACCGACACAATTACAAGGCAAAACGTCTCGGTATGGACATCAAGACATAAACATTAAACATTGACCATACGATAGAGCAAAGCAAACCATAGAGTGAAAGTAGGCGTACCGCCTTGGAATGATCAGTAGCCAAATATTGCTACTGGGGGCTTTAATTAATTATGCGGGTGCATATCGTCGACATTCACCCAAGTCAAAATGTAAAAGGGTTATTTCACCGAGAAATCTTCCCGGAAGACTGAGCTGCGATCTCAGAGCGTGGCTTAGTCGCCGCAGGTCGCACGTAGTCGACAGTTTACCGAGGGTTGGTCGTGCATTGGTCTCCCGTGGTCGCACATGGTCGAGGATTGGTCTCCCGGAAAACAGATCGACGCTCGGTTTTTTGACATGTCAAAAAACCGAGCCTCGACCTTAAAGTCGCACATTGGCGACCTCTGTGCGCTTAAGCGTCAACCAAATAAGGTCGACCCTCGCTTAATTTGCGGTTCTATAGATCTTCTATAGTTAGTGTCCATCTTTGCAATTCAAGGCCCACCCTTGCCAAAAGTTCGTCAAACATATCCGGGGGCATACGGAGATAGGTCCGGTATAGGTAGCTTCATATGGCAGTCTCAATTCCGTCATGAGGGAGGTTTACTGACAGTAATGTATCCCCTAGTGTTCATGCAGTTCCTTTTCAGCATGGTTAGCATAACCAGAGAATCTTGCTGTAATTTCATGGCCTGGTGCTGTACATAATACAATAGCATGATGTAAAGCGATTGGGTACATGTTATCACTTCTGAGACTCGTTAAAAACTGATGGTCAGCCAACGATCGCCGGGCCTTATATAACGATCGCAGTGGGTCGCGCGCAAATCCGTGCAACCAAAACCAATGTGCGCGTCGCTCGCGGCGAGACTCTGTCGAGAAAAGATCGAGAATTTGTCGTCTGATCAAGGCTAGAACGTTCGAGATCGCATCTAAATCGTATTGATCGAGGATTCATTGCAACTCGTACGTAGCTAGATCGGCCGGGAACGAGTCCTGGTTGGCCGAGGTCTCGCGCTTGCGAGGATAGATCGCCGAGAGATCGAGAAACGTCGCAGATTGGTCGAACAGAACGAACCTTGGTCGTGTCAAAATCACTTCAAACGGGTGGATAGATGTAGTAAGAGCGTATAAAGAGCGTGTGTAGAGCGTATAGGACGTTAATAGAGCGTATACATCGAAGGTCAAACGAGCTAACATCGAACATAGAGCGTGCACAGAAAATAATGGGGTAGGTCGCACGGTTTTTGCCCGCGACTATGGGAAAACCGAGCGTGGTCGCGTGCGACTTTTCCAGGTCGTACTCGGTGAAATGACGAGAGTGGGAGGGAGTTTTAAATATGTTCTTTATTTCTGCTATAAACCATTGTGGGTAATTGCGTTTACCCCTTAGTGGAACCTATCTGCCTCTAGCAACTACATAATGATAAAACATGGCGAATTATAAGAACAGGTGTTTGCTTCATGCAAGACGAAAATAATACAGTAAGCTGAGGGAGGAGGTATCCGTATACCTTTAGTCTTGTATTTAGCCGCCACATGTCTAAATCACCAAGACTTAGAATGAGTTTGGCGGTTGCTGGAAAGTTTCATCATAAAATCGATGTTGTTATTTTTACTATTACACAATACATAAATACAGTAATAAAGGATAATTTGTATGATAATTTAAACGCTTACTTTTGTTATACAAAATCATACGCTGTAAAATATTTTAGACCTAACCTCTTAGAATACATCGATCAAAAAGGAGCATTAACTACAGAAAGGAGAAATTCAGAAGTTTTTATACAATTGTGACAGTTTATAACAGTGGTTCCAAAAGTTTGATACGATGTGATTCACACAACACTGGTTACAAAAGAATTTAATTACGTGTATGCTTACCAAGTAGCATGTAGTATACACTTCCAACCTGTGGTCTGCACTCTTTTTCTGGAAGTGACACTCTTTCCACGATGTTGCAGTGTTTGGACGCCTCGTTGAAAAAGAATCCTGTACAGTTCGTCAATGATTTACAAAGGAATCCACATGATATTGGCGAGTCCCTTGTCCCCATAGCCAATGATCCTGCCGCGCAGAATGTGCCATCATATTCTGTATTTATTGTAAAATAGGATATCAACCAGTTCTCTGAAATAACCATCATAATTGTTTGCAAAATGCAAACTGCTACAAATAAGGTTTGCCTCATATTTTCACGTAAAATCCTGTAGCTAGTGTTGATTTGATTTTATCTGTTCTAATGAAGGTTCTATTTCCCTATTTTTTGTTAGTACGACTGCGTGTGGTGCTATTATCCCTAGTCTTATGCTACCAGAGTGAGGCAGCAATATGCATATTACATGGTAATATGACGTTTATTCGAGGGGTGTTAAATATTGACGATACCATGTAGCACAGAAAGCTACGTATGTTTTACATCAACCTGACAGTGTCTACTCAGCTTTCAAGAACATAATTGTTCTCATATTAATCAGTCATAACGATATAGACATTGCCAGGTTTGGGTAACAGTGAAGTGCGGGGTTGTTATACCTTCTGATCTTTCGAGATCATGAATTTCAGTACTTGTTGTTATGAAAATTTAATACCGCTTAAGCCGGTGCTAGGGGGCGTGAACAGTGTTGCACTTTCAATTACTGTTCATGAACAGACTCAATAAAACCGAGCCTGCAATTTTCTCTTTTTGTGTTGCTATATTTGCTCTCGGGGGATCGTCTCCCTTCAGAATTTATAATCTTCACAACAGCAGGTGTTAAGTGCTTGTGTGGCGGCCGTAAAACGTTGCCCCGTACTTCATTCTCGGTGTTGTTATACCTTCTGATCCTACTTCGAGATCATGAATGTCAGTACTTCTTGTTCTGAAATTGAATATCGCTTAAGCCGGTGCTAGGTGGCGTGAGCAGTGTTGCACTTTCAATTACTGTTCATGAACATTAAATCCCATTCATTATAAAACATTGCTACCACATATTAACTTCGAAACAAGGGTAAACGACTTACAGTTATCGTGGTTCGACTGTATGTTATTCTTTATTTGGGACCGAAAATCATTGTCAGATAAAGCAGGTTTCTGTCTTAACCAGGTGTCGGATAAGCCAGCTTATCCTGTACGTCTATCCCCTGCTACTTGATCCGTTTTACCCTGACTTCAACGCTTGAAGTCACAAACCGAAAGTAATGACTTTCACCGATATCAATATCAAGCTTGTAGAGATTTTCAGAAACATATTATTTGAAGAAATTGTGAATACACGATATCCATTCATGCTATAAGAATGTGGCAATGCCTTATAGAACAGTTATATGGTTTTTCGGCTTAAATTATAGCGTATTTCTATTTCGAACCTCAGAGTGTACCTGTGTCTTAGTGAAGTTGGGTCACTTGGCGATTCGTTGTAAAAACGTTTTAATATTCTGAGAAAAAGTAGATGACTGCTCATCAAGAGTGATGATTTCTGTACTTCATGAGACACATTTGATGGAAATCGATGGTCAAATAAGCTTTCAAGGACGATCGCAGTGAATGAACCCATCGATTTTTAACAGATTTCCTTCGGAGTTGATGTTTTTACTTTTACCTTTTTGTGTTCTGTATGCGGTGTTTCCTGCATGACTCATACATGTACTTTTATCATATAGATCAGGGGTCTTCGCGAAAATATCTTTTTTTCATTTTATTTTGGTTGGTTCAGAAAACTAGCTTTGGTATGGTTTACAGATGGTCTTATATGAGTGTCCATTACGCATTGTTTTTATGAAACGAGTTTACTATAATAATAATATGACTCTAGCTTTAGCGAGTGTCATAATTATTTCAGATAGTAAATAAACGAGTTTCATGAAAACAATGTGTAATGAACACGAATGTAAGATTCTTGTTATCACATACGCCTTAAAATGCTATAGAAAAATTAAACAAGCTATAGCTGACGGCTGTTTCGGCCATTGATAACAAACAGCGTAGTAATACAACGGACGACGCACATGGGGCGTTACGATTAGCTAACGTTTAAATCTGCGCCACGATTCGCTAACGATTGCTACTTTGCATAAAAATGTACTAGTGCATTTTCGAGATTTACGGCACACTGTTACGGCACTCTCACAATGCAGATTATGTGATAAAGATACCTAAGACATGTGATTAATATATTTGTGATGTAGTTTGTTGAGACATAGCATGCGAAGGGCACCTGTGTTTCTTACTTGAATATTCATGTAGTACAGGAATAAGATTACAACTTGAATACCGGTATCTGCTCAACACTTAAAAAAATTCACATAATCTCACAACCACTACAACATAGACAGTGTGTCCTTTAATTACTCATATTTTGACATGACCTTTTCCAATTGGCTAACATGAAGTGACCTTAATGTGTCACCACCGTTACAAAATTAGAAACAATGTTTGGTATACATTTGCTGAAACGGTTCAAAAGATAAAAATGCTATCTGAAAATAAAAGTTGTCATTTCTCCATCGACGCCTGTGTTGTTTAGAATCGCCTCGAAGACGCGATTCTAAAGTGTGGTTACAACCTAGGCGACAGGATTTACAAACTTCGTAAAATCATTGGACATACCAATTGTTTCACTTTGTTCACTAAATACGTTAAAATTCATTAAAGTACAAAAATGAGTCATGCATGAATCATCACATACAGAACAAACAGTCGCCCGAACAGCAACACAAGGAAATAGCAAATGTACATAACTATAAAAACATCAAGAGACGCACAAAGACAAAACAAACATACAATGGGGTAATATGGAAGTATCGCCTTGGAACGGACAGTGACAAAAGTCACTGGGGGTTAAACCGGTTTATGGGCGACCAACCCCTCACTTATTCCATCCCCACCCTAAAAGAAAAACAGTGTAAATAAACGTATCCCCTCTCCGACTAATCTTCAACAACCGCGACGGCAAATACAGTGGTAAAGTGCATGTATAACGAAGGCATTTAAGTGAACAAACTGTATCCACCTATCGCTAGTGTACTCAATGATTGTGCTGGAAACAGAGTAACTGTAGAAAAGTAATAAAAGGTACGACAAAAACGAAATAGTACAGCTATAAAGGATATGATCTTATGGTACTACAAAATACTGCATGTCTGGTTGTCAACACTTTAACATTTGACAATCGAGATGCCCTCTTTGCATTTACGCCGAAAAGAAATGTTAAGTACTCTATGAAGGCGACACAGAAGGAGAACGTCGGATCTTTGTACTTTCTCGTTTGGTTTTAGGGTTGAGATGGAATAAATGTGAGGTTGGGCGCCCGTTAAGCGGTTTAAACTCCAGTGACATTTGTCAAGGACCGTTCCGAGGCGGTAATTCCTTCTTCTTCCTATTGCTTTTTGGTTATGTCTCTTTTTATATACACGTACATTTACTGTTTTTGTCATGGTGCTGTTCGGGCGGTTGTGTGCTTTGTATGCGGAGTGTACTGCATGGCAGTACACATATACTTTGGTCAAGAATTTAAAGATCTACTCTTGATAACGGTTTCATTCATATATGTCATCTGGGGCTCTGTGGCATATTATGATGACAGTTGAATTGATAAAAGTGTCTAATAGGATCAACGTGACTGGAGGTTGTCTGTAATATCCATAGATATAACACTATTCCTGTACAATGAACTATGCATGCAGTAAAACCTATTGTCTTAAGTAGCCATTCATTTACCAAACATATGTGTCTTAAGAACAGGCTAGTTGTTTAGGTTTGATCAAACATAATGTAGAAAGTTCCTATTGAATCTATTGCCATTTCTTTTAACCTGCATTAAGCTACCACCTGCCATACAAACTCGTTAGACCTCTTTATAATAACCGCTTAAGACACGTGATACAGTACTATTCAATGATTATTGATAATATAATCACATGTACGTTTCAATTCGTCGTAAAGGTGGTATGGTATCCATCATGCATATGAGTATTCGTCACATTTTCAGTCTCCGTTTACTTTTTAAAAAAGATAACATGTATATGTGTTAAGAAAACACCTGCGTGCATACATCTAGTTGATTCGTTATCAAATATTGTTATTTCCAGGGTAAATAATGATATCCCGGATACATGTTCGTGTGCAGCAACACATGTTGATAAACACATTAAACACCCCTCATGCATATGCAGGTGTAATCGATACATCAAGCCCAACCAGTCACAACCGGTGCTGTACCAAAATAAACTCACAATTTAACCCCATAGTCATCCGCGACTGAAGGAGACTTAGTACATTTATAGAGTAAAGGACGCATACATACATGTACTTTGGTCATGTAACTACCTAGATTTGATTCAGTAGTTTTTTTTCCATAGCCACAGAAGCACGCGTTCGTTCGTTAATAGTTTAACGAAGTCCAGATAATGATGCGTACATTTATATAATTTCAAGAATAGCTCCTTTTTTCTGCACCAACCCCTATACTGTTACCACTATTTAGAACGGCATCAAAGAGGCGATTCGAAGGAGTGGACGCCATAGTATAGGGTTTGGAGGAGACGTGACGATTTTATTATTTTGGTACGCACTTTATATGCAGTTCTGTATAAAATAAAATAATAAATATCCATAATTTTGCAAAATCATCAGGTAAAAGGTTAAGCCTTTCTTACATAAATAAAAAAGGATAAAATGCAAAGTTTGCATATTAACGGTGATGCGACATAGCTTAAAGTGAGCCCTATCTATCTATCTATCTATCTATCTATTCATTCTGCAGCACCCCCTCACGGAGATTATGTGCAGCTGCGCGTCTGTGCTAAAATTAGTGAAGAATAATAAAGCATGATAGAAGAGAAAGAGTGACGACAGAGAAGATATACTGTGAGATGGTGTTATAGAGGTTTCACTGAAATTAAAAACATGATAAAAACAATGTTGTGATTCATGGCATTTTATATCCCTCATATAAACGCCTGTTCATGCCTTTGAAAACAGAATATACCCAGATCAGACGGCTCTGTTTTATCAGGGTCTGCCCTGTTTGCTTATGAAATTATAATATTCTACAGTTTCAAATAACTCCAGACACACCCTGTATACATATGTCATTATCGTAAGTCAGCTGATAAATAGCGATGACGTCATTATTTCTAACATGAATATACAACAAGGAAAGGGATAAGTGTTTGCTACCAGTGCCTTTGACATAACACTGATTGCTGAAAAGCAAAGATCGGTTCTACCATTCTGTTGTGTAATTTTCAACCAGAAGCCTATTTAATCATTAGTTCAGTAAAACCTCTATATAACGACCACTGCATTGGGTTAATTAGTTGGTATTTAGGGCAGGTGGCTGTTTAAATCAAGGTGAAAGTAAAACAGAACGCTCCTATAGGAGCTATATTGTATCAATGGGTTAATGTTCCACTGGTTTCAGATTCGTTTAAACTTCTTAGAAAATATTGACTAAATGTCAAACAGTGCAGACCCGAGTTGTTAGCAGGATGAGTGGTTAACACGTTAAATAACATCTCCTTATTGTAAACTATGAATAAATTATTTTATTCGAACGTACAGTATAACCTCTCTTAACCGGAATTCTACAAGATAAGAATTTAGATACTTTTAGGCAGGTGGCTGCTTAATGCAGGGTGAAAGTCATGCAGAAAGCTCCTCTAGGAGCTTTCTGCATGACTTTCACCCTGCATTAAGCTGCCACCTGTCTCCAAGACCGATATTCATACTAAATTTAACGGCCGGTTAAGAGAGGTTTTACTGTATATTCAACGAATGCAGTGAATTGAAAAGCCAAAGCATCACATGGTCACCACAATGCAAGCTACACTTGAATCATTTATACAGTATTCCTATATATAGTCTAATAATCACAATGGTTTAACAATGACATTTACAGAGGCGTCAAAACGTGTAGGCAGGAGGAAATGGGTTATTTGTTCAAGATCACAGTGCCTTGAAAGTAAATGCATAATATTGTACAGTATTGGATTAGTAATTAGTTAGGTAATTGGAAACCAAATATTTAACTCCGATTGCACAAGATGACAATAAATGCATACTTTAACCATTTTTGTTGAATATTCCAGAAATAATTCCAACCATCATCGTAAGTATGCCTTATCCGGCTAACCTCGATCTAAGTATAATTTGCAAACAGGTTGGGTCCAGTTAAAACGCCGAGTAACTTAGCGAATCATCAGGATCCAACCTGTTTGACACTAACTCGATAGTTTCAAAAGATTGTATTATGACACTTGGTCAACATCCTGATCGATTCGGAAGTAGTCAAATGTGGACCAGATTTGAGTTCTCAAGCTTTTGATTGGTCAGATTTGAGCCAAAGTCAAAAACTTGAGAACGAACTCAGACTCAACTAAAAGTTTTATAAGCATATACCCTGATCCCAAGTATGAGTAGCCATCATTTTGTTAAAGCGGGGAAAGGATTGACTAATAATGTCGTCTGCATAAACTGTCGTCTGCTCACCTTTGTGCTTTTTGCAATTTATTCCAGTTTGTTTCAAAATCAACCATACAGTTTGAATCCTGATGAGACGCCGAGTTACTTGCGACAATGGCAGCGAAAATGTTACATAATTAATTCCCTCATAACAAACAGAATATTAGAACGTGTTTGGTATGAATGTAGAGAAGTAATTATTGTTTAACCCTTCTCTTGCTGAATTTTAAAATACAGTTCTCCTTATTTGCCCATGTCCTGTTGTATAATTACATATATCTTCACAGTTTACAGGTATTGCGCTGTGTAATCACTGCTGTGGAGTGCACTGGTTGCACAATCAACTTGTAAATAGTACAGACCCTGATGAGACAGCCCCTACAGGAGCTGTCTCATCTGGGTCTTCACTTTTTACAGGCAGGTATATTAACGTGAATAGCAAGCGAAGGGTTAAGACGAATCCTCTGATTAAGACTTTGCTTGTTATTCAAAATCCTCTACTAAAAGCATTTTATATTAGCTTGAATCTATACTTAATGGGTAAATTCAACTGTGAATCTTCTACGTTGAACTGATTAAAGTTGACATGTTATCAGAAACCAAATGTGTTACAATATGGGATTGTTAGTAAATAGATTTACTTCAAAGTTATTATGCATAAGACATAAGTCAGAGCCCTAATCTTTGGCTATCGGTACCACATGGGGGTATTGCTATCAATGATTTTTGGCAAGGTAAAGGTGTTTAGAATCAGACAATATGCAATAGCAGTGAAATTGTGGTTGTTTTATGTATTTGTCACTAATTTTAACCCTATAGTATCATTGTAAGTTTACAAATCTGGCATTAAAGAGGGGACACTATTAATTTTGCAAACTGATGGCTTTCCATTGTAAAACATTTTTAAAGCTGTGCATACCTTTATCATCTGTGTAACTAGGCTCACAAAATTTCACATTTATGTTCGCAATAATTAAATTACTTCAGACTAGAACTGTCAGCTCTAGAAAATTTTAACCCTTCGCTTGCTATTCACGTCAATTTACGTACCTGTAAATAGTGAAGACACAGATGAGACAGCTGTCTCATCAGGGTCTGCAATATTTACAAATTGATTGTGCAACCAGTGCACTCCACAGCAGTGATTGCACAGCGAAATACGTGTACACAGTGAAGATATATTCAATTATACAACAGGGCGTGGGTAAAGAAGGAGAAATGTACTTTAAAATTCAGCAAGAGAATGGTTAATATGACGTCATACGTCGTATATGACGTCAGCAAGAGAATGGTTAATGCACAGAGCTCCAGATTAAATGTCTAAATTTAAACAGTATCAATAATAGCTCCTTTATTACTCCATATACGCAGAGCTACAAATAAATGTGCGTACCAATATCATACTATTGCAATCAAACCCTATATTGTGACCACTTTTTATAATTGTCTCTTCGAGTTGTTTCTAAAGGGTGGTCACGGTATGAGGTTTGTTGGAGAAATAAAGAAGTTATTCTTGAAAATGTTCAGATTTACGCATCTTATCTGGATCTCTGATATACGACAATCAATCAGCGAATCGACGCGACGGTTTGACTGAATTAAGCCCGTGCAATTAGAATATAATTGTCATAGTGCTTCTCAGTTATCTTTTACAAGCATCGGAAAAGCACGTTGAGAAAATCAGCATCTCTCCGTAGCACTTAATCTGAAAGATGGTTACAACTAACTCCCTCCCCTTTCTGAATATTAACCCTTCTCTTGCTGAATTTAAAATACATTTCTCCTTCTTTACCCATGCCCTGTTGTATAATTACATATATATTCACTGTGTACAAGTATTTCGCTGTGCAATCTTTGTTGTGGAGCACAGGGGTCTGGACCGCTTTATGGAGGTCTATATGTACTATATAATAACAAGGGTTCCAACTCCGTGAACCACAAGTACAAATATGAATGTAACTCTTACAATTTCAATGATAATTTTGTAATTCTTTCGACTATTGAAAGCCAATATATTTTACTATCAAATAAATATAATCTTCTGACGGTAGCTTATGTACAATTATCAATCCAACAACGATTTTGTAAAAGATTCACGTGTTTTCTCGGTCATTGACAAACGTTCGCTCACACCGGTTTTACTATAAAACCGCCATAACCTGGCGATTGTCAGTTACAAAGATGGCGTGGTTCAATAAAACAACCTAATTATATCACCAATCTCCATTTGTTTTGTCCTCTTAATAAGTAAGCCACTAGCAACAGCGGCCTTTCCGTCTGTCGTTATGTTTATATTTCGGATGGTGCCATTTGGCAACAAATTTGAATGGAGCCATTTCATTGGATGAGCGAAGGAAAAGTTGAGAAATCCGTGACGTCACATACAATGGCTCCTTCGTTGACGATTTGAAGCAAACTGACAAAACTCGCTAGTTTTACATCATTCTTTTGATTCTAGGGACTAAAAAAATTGAGTTGGGTGATAGAATTTATTCGTTTTATTGAACCATGCCATTTTTAAAAAAATTAAAATTGCAAGGTTATTGTTGTGATATAGTGACTACGGAGTGAACGAACGTTTGTCAATGACCAAAAAACACGTGAAATTATGAGAAAACCATCGTTGGATTGATATGTGTTCATATGTTACCGTTATAAGATTATATTTAATTGGTAGAAAAATATATTCGCTTTCCATAGCCGAAAGAATTAAGAAATTATCATTTAAATTCTAAGAGTTACAGTCATATTTGTATTCGTGGTACACAGATATCCGTTCTGCTAGTTGGAACCCTTGTTATTATATAGTACATATAGACCCCTATGAAGCGGTCCAGACCCCTGTGCTGTGGAGTGCACTGGTTGCACAATCAACTTGTAAATAGTGCAGACCCTGATGAGACAGCTCCTGCAGGAGCTGTTTCATCTGGGTATTCACTATTTACAGGTGGGTGTATTGACGTGAATAGCAAGCGAAGAGTTAAAATAATAATTTAACAGTACGTTGTATCAAAATTGATGACAGACCAAAATGATTAGATGTAAAACTGTGCAGAACGTGACCAAGGGCTCCCGAGGAAGACCTTTGATATGAGTCTATACTGTTTACAAAGGTATTTCATATAGTCAAGCGGTTAAGTGCCAAAAACTGAATCAATTGTGCATTTTATGATAAAAGCATAAAACTTTGCACACTGGTTCTAGACACCATGAGAAACATTTTAAAGATTGGAGGCATTCTCTATCTGTCACATGTCACAATTGGCGGCCATTTTCCAAGATGGCCGCCATCAAAGCATTTTCTTTGGATAATTGAATGATGAAACTCAGTTATATTAACATTTTGTTAAAAGTGTCATGCTTTATCATGTTTATTATACTCCTCTTTTGAAAAAATGGGGTTATATTGCTTTGCACATGTCGGTCGGTCGGTCGGTCGGCCGGTCCGTCTGTCGGTCGGTAGATCGATGGTTTCCGAACGATAACTAATAAACGACTTGGTCTAGAATCTTCAAACTTGCTGTGGTGGTTGGTCATGACAAGTAGATGACTCCTCTTGTTTTTGAGTTCACTAGGTCAAAGGTCAAGGTCACAATGACCTAAAATGGTGAAATAGTTTCCGATCAATAACTGCTCAAGGGTTTGGCTTGGGATCCTCAAACTTGTTGTAGTGGTTGGTCATGACCACTAGATGATTCCTTTTGATTTTGAGGTCACTAGGTCAAAGGTCAAGGTCACCATAACCTTAAATGGTTAAATGGTTTCCGATCAATAACTGCTCAAGTGTTTAGCTTAGAATCTTCAAATTTGCTGTGGTAGTTGGTCATGACCACTGGATGACCCCTATCGATTTTGAGGTCATTAGGTCAAAGGTCAAGGTCACAATGACCTTAACTGGTAAAATGTTTTTTTTATCAAAAACTGCTCAAGGGTTTGGCTTAGGATCTTCAAATTTACTTTGTGGTGGTTGGTCATGACAACTAGATGAGTCCTATTGTTTTTTAGGTCACTAGGTCAAAGGTCAATGTCACCATGACCTTAACTGGTGAAATGGTTTCCGATCAATAACTGCTCAAGGGTTTGGCTTAGGATCTTCAAATTTGCTTAAGTGGTTGGTCATGACAACTAAATGAGCCCTATTGTTTTTTAGGTCACTAGGTCAAAGGTCAATGCCACCATGACCTTAACTGATGAAATGGTTTTTGATCAATAACTGCTCAAGGGTTTGGCTTAGGATCTTCAAACTTACTGTGGTGGTTGGTCATGACCAATAGATAACCCCTATTATATTTAGGTCACTAGGTCAAAGGTCAAGGTCACAATGACCTTAACTGGTGAAATGGTTTGCGATCAATAACTGTTCAAGGGTTTGGCTTAGGATCTTCAAACTTGCTGTGGTGGTTGATCATGACAACTAGATGACCTCTATAGTTGAGGTCACTAGATCAAAGGTCAAGGGGTCTTGGGGGTATACATACATGTTTTACAAACATCTCTTGTTTCATTTAAGTTTATCTTTGTAAGTTTAAAAATGACATAAAGAGTTATATTTGGTGGACTATGTGACAAATAAAGGTTATCTGAGGGTCAAAATAGACAACATTAGAAGATAAAGTCTATTTATCACAGTGACTGTTGTTATAAGGTACAACATCAATACCATCACCAGTATTTCATAACAAGAGTTATAACAATGTCGCAAGACATATCACTAATTGACATACAGTATGATCTCTCCACAACGGCCCTCTCCAGAGCGAAAACCTCCTTTTAACGGCACTTGAAGTGAAACCCAAAATCGTAAGAAGAAATCTCACTCCAAATCAATTTGTATACTTTTAAGGCAGTTAGCAGCTTAATGCAGGATCAATTTTATTCCTGCATTAAGCAAAAATCTGTATTTAAAGGTCCAAATTATTCCTTTATGAGTATTCGCTTTAGGGAAATCTGCAATAAAGTTAACCTCCAATGAGCAGCAAGGGGGAGGGGGGGTTTGACCCAAAATTTTGGGAGCTGACAAAGACTCCACGTAAATAAATGATTGGGGTGAATGTTGATGTAGGCCGGAGCGCCTTCACGTACATAAATAATTGGGGTGAATGTTGATGTAGGCCGGAGTGCCTCCACGTGGGGGGGGGGCGACCTAAGAGTCGACCTAGGCCTCACCGCAGCCACCAGCCCCCTCCCCCCTCCGCAAACACATAATACTTCACCTAAACACTTATTGTAGGCCACCACTCAGGGCGAGACCCTAACCAATAGACCTATATATCACACCCGAACACCCATTTAGAGAAATGCTCTCCTTGGGTATACTAACGGGACATGGTTGAGTACAACAAATGTGAATGGCTGCTGGTGGCGAGCCTCGATCGGTTTTGGAAGCGATGCGTGGACAGGCTATGTAGCATCCACCGTGTCCAGATGTGGCGAAAGCCGGTAACAGAGCCCCGCCCATGCCGACGATGCGGGAGGGGGACTAAGGCAGAGACTTGGCTGTGCATCAAGGTCTGTGGGAGCGACCGCTGGCAGAAGGCGCTTTACCGGGCTGAGGCTCGTACCAAACGTATATACCATAGCATTATGCACCAGCTCCTGCGGATGACAGAACGCCAAAGGCAACTACCGTTTATAGGCTTGCCCACAATTGAGCCCCTTTGTGGCCCCGACCAAGAACAGAAGACCCTTCGCTGAGTTGAGGCTCGTGCCAAACGTATATTCCCTGTCGTTATGCATGAGCTCCTGCGGATGGCAGAGTGACCGCGTCGACTACCGTTTGTGGGCCTACTGCCTCTACACAGGTCGAACTTTCCATTTAGACAGACACGTCTATGGTATACATAGCAATCAGAATCGAACCTTCATTTAGACAGTCGTTCGCCAATGGTATACACGATGGTGACTATTGATGACTACATAGATCAGCTGTTGCAAGACTACCGGCTAAATCAGTTTATCGACTGGATGACCAGGTCCCTCCCACAGTAAGGCTCCCTGATGAGTCATGGGTTGAGATTTTCAATGACACCAAAGACGAGTTTGAGGTTGATGGCGCTACTCTACGTTGAGGGTGGAAGCAGCCATCGGCAATCTCAACGTCATCGATGGCATGTATGCTAGGGCTTGGCGACTGGCTCTGGACGCCCGCAAGTCAGACGAGAGGGCAGAACAATTGCTCACAGCTATCCTAAAGGGAGATTTCATTCTGAAGCTCAAGTTCTTGCGTGAGCGGAACGAAGGTGGTTGGTTCGTCGAAGACAAATTTGACCTCGTCCGTGCAGAGAGGAAGAGAAGAATGGGCTGGGGTCGTTGAGATCACTCAGGACACCAAGCCAGGTGCCCTAACAAGTATTGACAGCGCATATTACCAAATTGCCTACCCTATCACCGCTGTCGTGTATGGCCTCCACCCCATCAGAGAACCAAACCCAACCAACCTAGCCCCGCTAAGAGATGTGTAGCACAGAGAGTGATGGAGCATTTCCAGGGCGCCCTGAGGGGCCAGGCGCTGACACCCACGAGGCGTAAGAAAATATTTGACTAGGGGAGCGAGTCCATGAGA
Source organism: Azorinus chamasolen (assembly GCA_963576725.1). Taxonomy (NCBI): domain Eukaryota; kingdom Metazoa; phylum Mollusca; class Bivalvia; order Cardiida; family Solecurtidae; genus Azorinus; species Azorinus chamasolen. Next base: position 1,648,554 of record OY755253.1, on the reverse strand, counting down.
CAGGAGCTACGGTTAGCGACGTTGCTAAGCTCCAAAGAAATTTTGTTCAAAGAAGACGGGGATGACCTGTGGTACAGACTAAAACTGCTGACATACCAGAATGAGTAATGCATCACTCTATTGGTGTTTGTTGCTAAAAAGGAAGGCCACACTCTCCACGTGTCTTGGGGACAAACCGACCCGGATCCTCGAATGGCAGAAGGGTGGACTCCAGAAAGGATGGGGGAGAAGTACATTCCCCGCGTGACCGCCTAGGACGAAGTCTGCACCGTGCCCCGGACCAATCTGGAGTCCTTTCTATATTGGCTCTTGGGCCGGGACGTCCAAGTCATCTGCTGCGGCGACCAGGGCCAACCGCCATCCATCGCAGGCGAAATGCCACACAACTGGCTGAAACAGAGGGCGGACTACTACGAGGAGGTCGAGGTTGACCATAGGGCAAAGGACTCTGCACTCAGAGCCCTGAAAAGAGTATCCGTCTCCAGCCTGACAGATTCCAGTGCCTAGAAATGAGAAAGGCGCTCCCTGGCTGCCTAGAATCGGACAGATTCGTCGAAGGGTGGAAAAGCGGCGATCTCATATTGACGTCGCGGCAAAAAGTCCGCGACAGTGCAAAGAAACTCATATTCCAGCTCCAAAAGGAACGCTGGAAGGATGACCAGGTCCCACTGTTGAACCACCCTAAGGACACAGACTCCAGCACTGACTGACATTCGACAACAAGTTCCTGTCATTGAAAGGTTTGTCGTATTGATGTATGACCGTAGAAGCTCTGAGGACAATGTAAACATGGCAAGACAGGTGCTGTTCACCCAGAAATGCAGGAGCATAGAACATACACCACCAACATAGGATGCGCTCCATCAACATATCTTACGTATGGGGTACCAAGCTGGTCATGTCTGGGGCCAGAGCTTGCTAAAAGCATCGCAGCTTCCATGTCCGGCAGAATTTGGTTGGACGCGAAAGAATTATCAGATGTGCCTGTGTCAAAGGCTGTAGAGGAAGCTGTAAATGTGCAAAAGAAAACTCTTCCTGTACATAACTTTACAAGTGCGGTGGCTGTGATCACAAAGACTGATACACTGTATCAACACAACAATGGACTGTATGCGTGTTTCCACTCTCTTTTTTTGGTGCATCACAGAACTTAAAGACATTATTTAATGCCTATTTATGAAGCCTCTCCCGAATTTTCTCACAATGTGCTGATTCCCCGGTAACTGCAAGTGAGGAACATAGTTTAAGTATCTAGTATTCAGTTTGCGTTTCTAATGGTGTCCTGTATTTGACATCCAATCCATGTACTCAACTTGCAGCTACTTGAGAATTCACACCTAGGGAGAAATAAAGCGGGATGGTCTTGAATTGGCATTAGAAAATGTATTTAAAGCTACTTGTTGCAATTTTTACGATGCCCTACGAATGAATACAAAAAATCACCAAAAGAAATGAAAGTCAGAAAGATTTTTAAAAAAAAAAAATCTATTTTTTTGGAGGGGGGGGGGCGCTCTATTTTACCTTAAATGATCACATATAACCATATTACTCTCCAGGTATTCTCCAAACAAGGTTCAGACTACATTGAAGGTGCCTTGGTCATTGCGAGAGAGACCGACATGCTTGCACCGAGTTATACCAGACGTCTATGAATATGTGGCATCTACAATTGTACGATCAATGACTATTTTGCGTTCGAGTACAGCACCGGCGCCTCGTACCTCCAATCCCGCCATGACATATTGCTGACTCCTAACAAGTTTGATGTTGTTCTGTTCGAATTCTCTTCACACCTCACTTACGCTCATATTTACATAAAACCTATTCCTATTATGGGGTTTGTGGGGACCTCAAAAGAGTCTGTTCTGCCTTTACCGTTCTTTTTATGGCAAACATGTTTATAAAATATGTTATTATGCCATTTTAGAATTTAAACTAATTAATATTAACCCTTCGCTTGCTATTCACGTCAATATACCTACCTGTAAATAGTGAATACCCAGATGAAACAGCTCCTGCAGGAGCTGTCTCATCAAGGCCTGCACTATTTATAAGTTGATTGTTCAACCAGTGCACTCCACAGCAGTGATTGCACAGCGAAATATGTGTACACAGTGAAGATATATGTAATAATACAACAGGGCATGGGTAAAGAAGGAGAAATGTATTTTAAAATTCAGTTAGCGAAGGGTTATGTTGTTATGTCATTTTACAATTTAAACCAATTAATATTAATGATGGCATCATTTCGTTCATAAATTTTCACTGAGTACAGCGTTAACGATCGACCGTGATATTCACCCTTTCGCTGCTAAATTATGTCGTCTGATAACTTTGTCGTCTGCTACAAAATTTCACTTTTTTATTTTCTTCATTTTTGTTTCAAAAACATAGTAACAGTAACAAACATTTTTGATCCTGATGAAACGGCGTCTCATCTGGATCCAAACTGTTTGCATAGGTAATCACAGATCCGGCATTGGCAGCGAAAGGGTTAAAAAATCCGGTTTTAGGAAATAGTCCTGTATGTTGATGAATCACAGAAGACTTTGTTGGAATCAGTCATGCAAATAAATGATATGAAGCATCTCTTGTGAGTCAACATTAAAAGCTCATAGTTCATTTTTCTCGAATGTGTCAGTCTGTCTACTTTACTTGTGACTGTTTCACTATGCCGAGCTCACCGCCTCGGTCATTTATCTACAGGAGAACCTGTCTGAAACGACCATATATTAATTAGACACAGGAAAGTTAAATGCTCGTGGCTACTGTATAAAGGGCAAACGTACGGCGGTAGCTTACCGTATGTTAAAAGTAATACAGAAAGCTCTTATACATGTAGTAGTTTTCTGCTTTACGTTTGCCCTGCATTAATCAACTGCTTGCTTTTTAAGATTCCTATGTTATGATTCCTTTTTAAGATTTCTATGCTGGCCACTTAAGACGAGTTCTAATGTATTTCATTTTGTGACATAATGCACGTATATTCTAAATACCAATACTGTTAAGTTAATCTTTTGTCCAACCACATGTTGGTAAACATAAATTTCATAGGGAAAATTCGAGACCATGGCGTTTTACCTCCCCTACTTTGCAGGTGAACCAAATAACAGGGCTCTCCCATGGGTTAGCCAATGTCACATTAACCCTTTACTTCATAAATACGCCAATCTACGCCTTTTCAAATAGAGTAGACCCAGATCAGACGGCTCCTATAGGAGTTTGTTTCTCATATAACATAGATATGATCCTACAGTCTATACAGTCACACACTCCTAATTCCTTGCGCAATTATAACAATTAAACTAACCAATATTCATGACGTCATTATTTCTTACATGAATATTCATGGAGTAGGGTTTAGGAGCCAAAATGACAGTTGTTCTAGCAATTGAAAACGGCGCAAACAGATTCTAAAGATGTCGTGGTAAACTGAAAACCTGGGAGCTCCACATAGTCAATGGTGTGTTGTCAAGTAAATGCAGATTCATCTATAAATATTTACATTCGCCCTGCAACGTCCTTATATTACCTTATTCTAAAAAGAAAGTTTCATTTTCCCATGAACGTCCATTTCAATACCAGATCCGTTGAAATATCAGAAATACAATGGAATATAAATATAAGGAATGAATGACGTGCTCCCGGTGTTCATGAGGTTATGCAACGCATAGCTTTACGAGCAAAGATTTACGTGAAGCCCTTCGGGCTTCACTAACTTTGCTCGTAAAGCTATGCGTTGCATAACCTCATGAACACCGGGAGCACGTCATTCATTTCTTAAGAAGAGTACCGCATACGGTATATAACACGCCCACTTGCAAACTTTCTCTGATTCAACATGCCTTATAAGTGTTGACATTTTCTAATCTGTGCTTCAGATCTTGATTTCCATATTAAGGTGATATTATTTTTTTGAAAAAATGAAGTAAATATCTTATTAAATAAAAGAGTTACAACTTATCCTCATTTTTGCAGATTTTTGTAAAGTGCAACGGCCGTAACTCTGTAAAGACAAACTGAATGAACTTCAAAATAAACTCAGCTTCAAATTTTGTTGCTTAAAACATTTGTGTTAAGTTTCATTTATATCATTTTAATAGTTTTCCCAGAAAACAACAGACAACTTAAAGTTGACCCACAAACAAAGCAACGAACACACAAAGTTCAAGGACCATAACTTTAGAATAAAATGACATATCAAAACCTCCGCAATACATGTGAAAATTCACATTAAGGTTTAATTATATAAACAAGAGGACCCTGAGGGTCCTGGGGCGCTCACCTGACATTTGTTAAGTGTTGGTTACAACAATGTTACACACAAGTAATGGACAAGATTTTTCTAAAATTTGAAAATATACAAGATATCATCATATTTTAGAATTTTAGAAACTTGCAAGAGGGCCACCTAAAGACCATTCCTGCCAGATATCATTCAAATCTGATTGGTAGTTTCAGAGAAGAAGGTTTTTAAAGTTTTCTATATAAATAAATAAGGAAAGTGGCCCCGCCCCCTGACGGCCATGTTTTTTTAGATATCATCATGAATTTTAGAAACTTGCAAGAGGGCCACCTAAAGACCATTCCTGCCAGATATCGTTCAAATCTGATTGGTAGTTTCAGAGAAGAAGATTTTTAAGTTTTCTATATAAACATATAAGGAAAGTGGCCCCGCCCCCTGGCGGCCATGTTTTTTGAGATATCATCATGAATTTTAGAAACTTGCAAGAGGGCCACCTAAAGACCATTCCTGCCAAATATTGTTTAAATCTGATTGGTAGTTTCAGAGAAAAAGATTTTTAAAGTTTTCTATATAACTATATAAGGAAAGTGACCCGCCCCCTGGCGGCCATGTTTTTTGAGATATCATAATGAATTTTAAAAACTTGCAAGAGGGCCACCTAAAGACCATTCCTGCCAAGATTTTTCTAAGATTTGACCTAGTGACCTACTTTTTCACCCCACACCACCCACAACCGAACTCAAATGAGAGATCATCAAGGTTATCATTCTGAGCAAGTTTGATCAAGATTGGGCTGAAAATGTGGCCTCTAGGGTGTAAACAAGATTTTTCTAAGATTTGACCTAGTGACCTACATTTTGACCCCAGCCCACCCATGATGGATCTCAATTGAGATATCATCAAGGTCATCATTCTGAGCAAGTTTGATGAAGAATAGGCAGAAAATGTGGCTTCTAGAGTGTAAACAAGATTTTTCTAAGATTTGACCTAGTGACCTACTTTTTGACCCAAGCCCACATATGATCAAACTCGATCAAGATATCATCAAGGTTATCATTCTGAGCAAGTTTGATGAAGATTAGGCAGAAATTGTGGCTTCTACAGTGTAAACAAGATTTTTTTAAGATTTGACCTAATGACCTACTTTTTAATCCTGCCCCACCCATGATCGAATTTGATCGAGATATCATCAAGAATATCATCCTGAGCAAGTCTGATCAAGATTGGACTAAAAATGTGACCTCTAGATTGTTCACAAGGTTTTTCAATAATTTGACCCAGTGACCTAGTTTTTAACCGTATGTGACCCACTTTCAAACTCATCCAAGTTTCTATCAAGACAATCATTCTGACTAAGTTTCATGAAGATTGGACTAAAAATGTGACCTCTAGAGTGTTCACAAAGATTTTGAATAATTTGACCTAGTGACCTAGTTTTTGACCCCACATGACCCACTTTCGAACTCATCCGAGATTTTTTCAAGACAATCATTCTGACCAAGTTTCATGAAGATTTGGCTACAAATGTGACCTCTAGAGTGTTCACAAGCCAAATGTTGACGACGCACGACGCACGACGCACGACGCACGACGCACAACGCACGACGCACGACGACGGACGCCGGACGGAGCACCATGACAATAGCTCACTTGAGCAAGCTCAGGTGAGCTAAAAATTGAAGTAAATATCATTTCAAATGAAAAATCTATGGCCATCCTCATATTTGCATAGATTTGCATTATTGTTTAAGTGCAAGGCCATAACTCCGAAACAACAAATCAAATGATCTTCAGAATCGATTTAGCTTCAGGTCTTGATGCATTAAACATGCGGATAAAGTTTCATTAATATCTGTCAAACAGTTTTGCCAGAAAACAGCGGGCAAACTATATGCATATATTTGCATTATTTTTAAGTAAAACAGCCGCAACTCCGAAATAACAAATCAAATAAACCTCAAAATTGACTCAGCATTAGATTTTGACATTTGCGGACAAACTATTTGCATAGTTTTTAAGGACAAGGGCGATAACTCTGAAATGAAAAATCAAATGAACCTCAGAATCTACTCAGCATCAGATCTTGATGCATTTAAAATTTGTGTGAAGTTTAATTATTATCTCTTAAATAGTTTTCCCAGAAAACAGCGGACAAACTATTTGCATGTATTTGCATTATTTTTTAAGTAAAGGGCAATTAACTCCGAAACGACAATTTAAATGAACCTCAGAATCGACTCAGCATCAGATCTTCATGCATTAAACATTTGTGTGAAGTTTTATTAATATCTCTTAAATAGTTTTTCCAGAAGACAGCGGACAAACTATTTGCATATTTGTCAGCTCAAGGGCAATAACTCTGAAATGAAAAATCAAATTAACCTTTGAATAAAGTCAGCTTCAGATCTTGATGCATTAAACATTTGTGTGAAGTTTCATTAATATCTGTCAAATAGTTTTCCCGGAAAACAGTGGACAAACAAAATGTTGACGGACGAACGAACGTATGAACGAACAAACGAACGGACGGACGGACGGACAGGGCCACGACAATATACGACCACCTTTATTAGGTGGGCGTATAAAAAAAAACATATTATTATCGATCTTTGGTGTCCTCTGACATAGGTCTACTCTGTTTGCAATGCCTGAAGATGCGCCTACATTACTGAAAGGGTTTGATTAACTCTTCTCAAGCTAAGACTGGCATTTGAAAAACGATTAGATGCAGATGAGAGGCCAAGTAGTTCGTGGTCTCATTAACCATTCGCTTGCTATTCATGTCAATGAACCTACCAGTAAATAGTGGAGACCCAGATGATACAGCTCCCGCACGAGCTGTCTCATCAGAGGTTGCACTATTTACAAGTTGATTGTGCAACCAGTGCACTTCATAGCAGTGATTGCACAGCGAAAGACTTGTACACAGTGAAGATATATGTAATTATACAATAGGGCATAGGTAAAGAAGGAGAAATGTATTTTAAAATTCAGCAAGCGATGGGTTAGGATCAACATTGTTTGCACTCGGTCAATAGTTTCTCAATTGGTAGATTGAATAGTTCAGTAAATCAGGGACTGGATAGACAATAACTTTCTGTAACTGATGGATATTCATATAAGAAATAGTCAGAAGTGAAATAGTGCTAAAGTGAAAGTCAGGTTTAAAACTATATACAATGATTGCTGTTTATACTGCAGAGGTTATTGACATGACAACAGGCACCGTGACAATTGTTTTGAAATTGTTGACTGTACATGAGCGATGAGGGGCAACATGTTCCACTGACAGATAGTTCTCGGATAGAATGAATACTTGTATGAGTCCTTAGATGTGCTGATCTGCCTATATGTATATGGGTTGGTAGTTCGGGTTCTCATATTGCATGTGGAGGGTACCAAGAGGCTGTTTTCAGGGTAGATAGCTACTATTTGATGAACACTTTTATAAAATAATATTAATCTCGCTCTTGTCCTCCTAACTTGAAGTGTCGGCCAGTTAATATTACGCAGCATGTCTGGAACGGAACTAGTGTTGTGATGTCTATTGGTAACATAACGTGCAGCTCTCCTTTGGACTTTATCAATTTGGTTAGTTAGACTTTTAGTGTGAGGATCCCAGACTGTAGATGAATATTCTAACTTTAGTCTTACTATGGCCTTATAAGCATGTTCCTTTACTTTAGGGGCGTTTACCTTTAGATTTCTACGTTGAAAGCCGAGCAATTGGTTTGCCTTATTAGTAATAGAATGTATGTTTTTATCCTACTTCAAATTGTCTTGGATGGTTATGCCGAAATACTTCGATGATTTGTCTTTATCTAAGGTGTGGTTATGTAATTGATACGGGAAGGAAACATGTTTCTTTTTTGTGTGTGACATTAAGCACATTAAACTTATCAGGATGGAAGAGCATTTGCCAATCCTGCTCCCATCTACCTGCAGCTTCCAGATCACTCTGCAACAGCTCTACATCATACTCGCATTTTACTTCACGATAGATGATACTATCATCTGCAAACAGTCTGAGCGTAGTTTGCTGCAGGTAGTCCGGCAGGTCATTAATGTGGATAAGGAACAATATTGGCCACAGAACAATGCCCTGGGGAACGCCAGACGTCACAGGTACTTTACTCGACGTCTAGCCCTCCAGGACTACCGTCCGGGTACGGTCATGAAGAAAATCCGAGATCCAGTTGAAAGCATTACACATCATAAAACTGTAGTTTATAGAGTAGGTGTTGGTAAGGCACTTTGTCAAACGCCTTTGCAAAATCCATAATGATAATGTCAGTTTGAACATTTTCATTGTTGGACCTGCAGAGGTTTTGGATGAATGAGACAAGCTGAGTTTCGCATGAGCGTTTAGACCTAAAACCATGCTGCAAGTCATAAAGGATGATGTTGCTTTCTAAATGAGTCATGACATTGCTGGCGATAACATGTTCCAAAATCTTGCAACAAATGCAGGTTAGAGATATAGGCCGATAATCAATAGCGTCATGTTTGTCACTTTTTTGAAAATAGGACATACATTTGCATGCTTCCACTCATTTGGAAGTTTTCCTGAAGAGAGAGACTGTCTGGGCCTGAAGCTTTATGTCGATTTATATTTGCAAGTAATTTAGAAATGCCATTTGTTGTGATTTCAATATCATGCATTTGAGGGTGTGGGTTTGGACCTTTATCTGGAATTTGTTGTGAAGAAACGGGTGTGAATGCCTTTAGAAACTGGTCATTTAAGATATTGGCTTTGGACGATGAGTCAGATTTCAATATGCCATTGTCACGAAGTGGAGGAATAGAGGATGTATCTGTTTTCTGAGATTTGATATAAGAGAAGAGGTTTTTCGGCAGTTTTCTAATACCCGTATTTTCTTGATCTGGAATAGGAATGTCAAATATCATGTTTTCAATGTAAGACCAATATGCTTTCCTTTGTTCATTTTGGATCTCAGATTTCAGGTGCCTAAGACTGTCAGATATACTTATATTTCTATTTCTTTTAGTCAGTTTACGCCTAAACCTATTCATTTTCTTCCTAGGGGAGTTGGAGATCCAAGGTAATGTCTGCTTAGGTTTACTCATTTTAGAAGGGATATTTCTGGACATGATATTAGTAGACTATCTTTAAAGTAGTTCCATAGGAAGTCAACATCTGTATTACTATGGTGCTCTAATATTTCAGTATGTGTAGTTAATAAGTCATTTTCTAGAACATCCCAATTTACTTTTGAGTATTTGAATATTTGTCGTGGTGTGACTTTGCATCTACGAAGAGAGGTATTACAAGTAGACATAATGATGTCGTGGTCTGCTTCTGCGATCGGGGGTATAGTTTCAATGTTATTGACAATGGAAGGGTAATTTGTGAGTAGAAGGTCTAGAGTCTTCAATTCCGTGTTGGTTTATCGACGAGCTGTGTGAGAGTGATCAGCAGTGATATCTAGGAGCTCTTGGTGATGTTTCACGTTTGGTTTACCAGTGATAGCACTGCATATCGCCCAGTCTATGTTACCAAGCTAAACTCCCCACCGAGAAGGGGATACCTTTATTTACAATATTTGTAAAGCTAGGGTGACTTTGAGAGAAGTGTGAGGTTAGGACGTCCGTAAACCGGTTTAAACCCCCAGTGGTGTTTTTGCTACTGACCGTGCCAAGGCGGTACTCTCTTTGTCATCCTTCCTTTTGTTTGCCTTGCGTCTTTGTGCTTGTGATTTGTTCATGTGTGGAACGTTTGTCCCTGGTTCTTGTGTTTCTTTTGGTGTTTTCTGTGTTCATTTCGTGCGTGTGTGCGTTTGGGTGTGTGGTTGTGTGTGTGTGTGTGTGTCATGCTGTCTATCGGTGTTTTGTGGTGGTTGCGTCTTGCATGTGGCTTTGCCTGCTTGACTTTACTACTTTTCCATTTAGAGTTGGGATTAATCCTATTCAATGACTCATTAAGATATTGAAGAGAGGTATCGCATCTGGTTTGGGTCTATAGAAAGAGCCTACTATTAGTTTCCTAGAGTTAAATAGTGTTATTTCCATTCAGACGATTTCGCAGTCAGTCTGGAGTTCAACGTTCTGTACAGACTGATACTCGGTCTTAATTGCAACAAGTACGCCACCGTGACAATGACATTTCTTATTTGGTGGTCTGTCCTTCTTAAAAACAGAGTAGAGATTTGGGTCAAAGTATTCAGAAGATGAGATTGATTGGTCAAGCAAAGTTTCAGTTCCTATTATGATGTCAGGATTTGTAGAGTCTTGAAGAGCATCCAGTTCGGGCTTTTTGTTTTTAATGGACTGGAAGTTTAGTCATATAGCCTTTAATGGATGACTGACAGGTTTTGTCTTGCTAGCGTGTGACTCTTGCTGACTTGGTTTTGGGGAGGATGAGGCGGTTGGAATTCCAGGACTGTCATATCTAAGTATTGAGAAAGTGTTGCTTGTAGGTGTCAATAGAGAACTTGAGTCAAAGAAGTTTTTATTCCAGCGTCAATACACAATCTTCAATTTTGAAGGAGTATTGTTAATTCGAAGAAGAAGAAGATGACTACGAATATCAATTAATTGAATGTTTATAATAGCATCATGAAGAATTGAATTCTGCACCGTGGCAGAAACTGTAAAATCAGATGTGTATAATTTTACCAGCAAACATAGCAAACCCTGATCGAACAGCTCCTACAATAGTTGTCTGATCTGGGTTTATTCTGTTTGCAACTGCGTAAAGAAGTAGATATATCGGCTAAAGGGTTAACATGCCAACTTTGACGATGTTCAGTAGCGCTTGATGCGACTTACTAATGACAACTAGCAAGTAATTTGTGCCCTGCATTAGCTACCACCTGCTTGTTAGACAATGAATAAGAAATGTGTTTGGCCTTTAATTGTAAATAAACTTTTTCAAACGCGTATGGCAGTGCGTATTACTAAGCATTTTGTATCCCCCGACATCAAAGACTTATACACTTCCGTGGAGTACATTATGTTGCAGTAAGTTTGGTAGATCCTTGGGGTGTCTGGTGAAACCAGCTAATCGTGGAGTTCCAAGACTGAAGACAACAGTTTATGAGAACGAAATGAATTTATTTCGTGTCGACGATTATTTAGTCTATGTGAATATCTGAAATGTGAAAATAACAATAATAAATATTTCAGCACTAAGGTACGTGTTAAGACATAAACATGGTACACAAAATAAATTCACGGTGTAGGCTTAGCTAAACATAAACCGGTGTATGTATCACAACGCCAAAGTTAAGGCAACCATATTAAATCCCTTTTTTTAAGGATGGCCCATGCAAAACTTGATTTTATTGAGAGCATAGTAACAAGATAATTTCCCTTCATTAAGAATATCACCCTATGACAAAAGCACACGAATCTACCATTCATGGTTATTATGTATATCAAATATCAACTCAATAACTTCTAAACTGAAGGAGGGGTTTGCCACACCAACTATCCATGTTCTAATGCGGACGGTGGACCGACCGGTCCAAATGCGTTTGCGGGGATATAAAAAGTATGTAGGGACTATCACATAAACCTTTATATGCAGGAAAGCACCACGCAGACAATTACAAACAGTGTAGACCCAATTACAAGGGATGTTAGAGGAGCACACTGATAAGGGTCTATTTATTTGTCATTCAAACATTTACCTCGAAACAATCCCCGTCAGTATATTTAAGCAAGTATTGATTAACGCTTTTGTCGCACATTCTCTGTTAACAAATGAGATCCATGTGAGTTATCAAATAAGTTGGCGAGTAAACTGGCATTTCATCAGTATCTAACCAGTACTGAAACTGTCTTTATGTCAGACTACGCAAATGAAGATATTCCAATTGCAATTAAATACAGACAACATTTTTTTCAGGATGCTGGGTGATGTCCACTATAAAAACATGAAACACAGACTACTATATACACACATATTATGTTATGGTGATCAATGATATCTCAGCTTTTGGGCCAACAATAAACTATACAATTGAACAACCGATACCGACCGAAGGCAAAACACGTCTGATAAAATAAAATGGTTCTTGGATCATACTCCTAAGACCCTGTCATTAAACTGTTTAAAGTACACACATTTTCCCCTCCATCTAGATGTATCAGAATGTGTGATCTATAAACCTAACATATTGCGAATCGTCTCTAAATCCGCTTCAGACCGAACAATAACCCCATACTATATCAGTCTAAGTAACGCTATGTCAATGCCTCAGCTATCAGGGTGTTGGACAGTCTAAACGTACACATTTTATGCCCAAGGGATAAACTGCAGAGACAGTTACTAAGCTCATACACAACTGCAAAAATACGTCGCGAAGGCAGCCGAAATATTCGCTTGCTGTTAACCTTGATGGGAGCAACAAATCGACAACTAGTTATATAGCTTCTATTTATAAGACTCCGTCACTGAAGATTCCTTTTGAGTATTCAATGCACAAATAGAGTAGTAAGCAACCATGATCATTGAATCAGTTTGCACCAGTCTCGGTATTTATATTCAATTTATATGAATGGAGTTAATATTAATATAGCAATGTTTTATTGATAATTATTAATCCTATTAACCAACCGCCTCACACCTTTGAATATGTACATACAAATACCCTTTATATTGGTATAAAGCAAACTAAAAGTGAACTAACCATCATACACAGCACATTAAGTAAATTAAATAATTAGTAACTAACAGTCAAAAAGAGAGATAATCCTGTATGTACAAAACAACGGATAACTCAATTTGCTTATCTAGTGATATTTAGAGGATATCTTCAAAGATAGTATAGTTTTTACTCGAAGTTATATGTTGTTTATTCTGTATTTTCATATATTGACGCACCATCATCGAACGTGTAGTAGTAATATTTGCCTAAAATGTTAAACCTTAGAAGCCTTCGTAGGTACACATTTTAACACATTTGCAAACATAGTAGAAGGGGTCATATCAGGATGTTCTCTGCTTGAATCAGGTTTCGTTTGTCCGTATACCAGTAAACAAAGAAGTGTCGCTTAAAATTTCGACAATAGTTGCGGTGAGGAAACAGGAAGCACATTACATGAATAATGTGTAACGTGACAGCATTATTGGCGCCATCATTATCGTCCGCTACAAACAACTTGGTCTGTTTCAAGTTTTACAGCAGAAGTTTCTTTATTTGTTCAGAAAAAATGTGAAGAAGGTGTCAAACAGCTTGGACCCTGATGGACGCCGCATTACTTGGCGTAAACTCTGGGGCAAAACTGTCTGCTTATGGTATCACTCACCCGTGTTCATGGCGGTGAAGAGGTTAACCATAAATACCATATTAGACAGAGGCAGATTGATATTGGTGAGCGCTCTTATATTTAATATGCATAGCTGCGAGTATAACAACCATAGTGAATTGATTATGTGTCATTGTGTGACTCCAGTAAGCCGCAAAATATAATGGCTACTTCACATTTATTTGCGACATAATATTGTTAGAATATATACGAGGGCTGTCCTGAGAGTTCGGAGAATTTATTTATAGCATGACTGTTTATCGGACATTCGAGCTGTAAATTTTAACAGAGAAAGTCACCGATAATCTTAATAAACTCACAACATAAAAATTGTAATATATCATTACTTGTTACAGATAGCCGTCGCCATAGTAACAGCCAGTCGTATAAGCGGCGCATGTTAAAATTATGCAAATGCTTGTAAATATTGGTCTCAAATCATGAACCGTTACATAGTTTCTGCTGCAGCAAAATCACCGCCAAACTGCACAACACTAGTACGCAATAATGACGTCATCTCTTTTAAATTTAATGTCTCTGTGCGCACTCGTTTACTTTTCATTTCACAAACTGTAGAGCTGTTCATAAAAAGTATTAAAATGATGACGTTTACAGACGGCGTTGAATTATGGAGTGTTGTGAAGTTTTGTGTCGAACTTGAAAACTCACAGGCGGAGGCATTCAGAATGATATACTTTCTAACACATTACCACAGTGTAGCACAGTGTAGATCTTTTCTATAAAAGACACCAACGGTTTAAAAAAGGGAAGAAAAGCAACTGTTGATGATGAAAGATAGGGTCCGCCCATCACTAGTAATTGCTGTTAACAAGGTAGAGTGAAAGAGCTGACAGACACGGATAGAAGACTGGCAGTAAGAAAACTAGCTGACATACTTGACATTTCACGTAATGCTGCACATCAAATATAAACAAGTGCATGACGAAACTCATTATCGAAGATTTCTGATGTCCATACATGCTTACAGACTAATGTCTCCTTGAAATGTTTGGAACTTTTTCCTCAACAGGTGAACGGTAATATCAACTTTCGACGCTCTGGATCAATGTTTCTCTTTTCATACTTACGGGCGCTTAATGAAATACAAAAGAGATATCGCAGTGTTTTGAACAATAAAGTTTACAATGAGGGAACAAGTTATTATAGCCTTTGCAAACAGTGTAAACACATATCAGATGGCTTTGATAGATCCATTTGATCAGGGTCTGCATCGTTAGCCAAATATTGCGACCAATCCCTCCGAAATCAACAAGATACACCCAATGCAAAATCTGGAAGTGTCCATCCATTCGTCGTTGATAGAGTTATGGGCAAACTGGTATTTCACAGCTTTCCCACCTGAAGTCACTGTCCTGCGTATAACACCATGGGTAGGCTGTAATTGAAATGTACACGTACATGATACATTGAAATCACCTAAGTTATCCACTGTCTAATGGTCACAGGGACACTAGGCTGTAAGTCAGATAACATGTGCATACTAAAATCACCTAGTGTCCACCAAACCCTATGTTGTGACCACTCATAGCAAGGTTACAGAATAGGGTTTGGTGGCAAAATAAAGAAGTTATTCTTGAAATGGTTTAGATTTACACATCTTATCTACATTCTAGTACATGGCATATGCAAGGATGTTGCCAAAATATGCTTGTACTCATTAACCTTACGTAACTGTATGTATTGTAACCAAACAAGGGATTTAGTTAGCTTGCATAGATGAAACAATAGTGAAGTCAAGCAAGAAAAGTCACACACAAACGCCAAAATCACCAAAACACCGACAGAAAGCAATTTATACAGCAGTTTATACACATTCACAGTAAAAGTAAGAAACTGTGATGTACACATTGTTTGCACGGAGGAAACTCTTGATATAACATCGGGGAGGGAGCTGTTTGCCATTATCAATGTCACTGTTATTATTAACCCTTCGCTGCCATCTTTTGTCGTCTACACACTTTGTCGTCTGCTACCTTTTTCTTTTTTTCTTCATTTTGTTTAAACAACAATCACAATAAAAAACAGTTTTGATCCTGATGAGACGCCGATTTACACAGCGTCTCATCTGGACCTAAACTGTTTCCATAAGTAGTCACTGATGCGACACTGGCAACGAAAATATTAAAAGAAAACATTTAATCTGAATACATTTAGCCAGGTACGACATATTGTGTTATACAGACAGCTTGCATAAGATATTGAATTACATAATGGTGTCTGAGGTAACTTTCATTGGTATCAACATAGAACATATATAGTATCTGCTTATCAACTAAGAATATCACTATATGTCGCATAATTGATGTTGGGTCTTTGAGGTGATAAAACCTTTTTCTTGAGTCTTAGTTCATTCAAAAGCATCTGATTGGTTCCAATTCGAGCAATATCAATACCAGACCAATTAGATATTGGAGAATGAACTCGGGCTCAATCTAAGATGTTGTATGACATCCTAGTCTAGTTTGTTATAAAATTATTCTCTCTGTCATTATTATTGATAATTCTCTTTGTAGTGCCACCATCAACACCAATATAAGTTGCCATTAACAACTGCCACACAAACACAATACATTTACCCTTTATTAGAGCAGAGGCTTAGCTAGCGGTATGCACTTATACACTTAAACATGCTTTTGATGGCCAAATTGGAACATAAATCGAAGGATAAGTGGTAGACTTCGTTTAACGTTTTCTTATCATTGGAAAAGAAGTAAAGTTAAGCAGTAAAAGGCACACTAAACACAATAAACACCAAATCTTCAAAAGTAAGCAACACAACCACACAAACACACTCGCTTGCACAAACATTCGAGACGAAACCATCGAACACGAACAAAAGCACAAAAACAAAAATACAACGACACCCAACAAACGTAAGCACTACACACCCAAACACACAAATACACGAGATGATCACAGAAAATACCAACAAACTCACAAGGACTATGGACAAACATTCCACACATGAAGAAAGACACAAATATTCAAATGGTTGACCTGACAACAATGGTTGCCTATATATACATATCCTCAAACCTTTGTTATAGTTATGCTTTGTATAACTTATATATCTTACCAGTGGCTCCATTTAAATATTACATGTACATATAAATATTCTAGTTAACTTTAAAACAATGCTTGACACATTAACAATAATCTAAATAAAACAATAGTACAGTGGCACAATACATTTTCAACTCACCAAGATATCTGGTATCGTGAACCAATTGTTCTCACACTCTCTCTGTCTGTGCTGGTGCTCTGGTGACTCGCCAGGTGCAGGTGATACTGTAACAATTAACTTCATTAGCATGCGGTTTGTAAAGTGAATAAATAAGTTATCATCCATGACAGTCGAAAGTAATTTCAAAGAAAGAATAGAAATGGCGCGAATAAACCGAAAGTTCGTCTCTCCTAATTTCAGCCGAAATATCGATAAAAACCAATAAACCCGTGGAAATAAGTAACCAACGACAACAATTAATACCTTACCTAATGAATGCTTCCTTCCAAAACCTATTCTAATTTATTTAAAGTATATAACTCAATGAAATGTGATGTGAATCAGTTGATGGCAGCTCAAGCAATGCACGTTTTTAATGAGATCCGGAACTATAATAACTAAAACCTGAGCCGAATTACAAAACCCGAAAAGACCGTAAATTACACCGAGTCACACAAATAAAAGGAAGGGTGACAAAGAGAGTACCGCCTTGACACAGTCAGTAGCAAACACACCACATGGGGTTTAAACCGGTTCACGGACGTCCTAACCTCACACTTCTCTCAAAGTCACCCTAGCTTTACAAATAGTGTAATTAATGGTATCCCCGCCGGACTTGCCCACAAAATAAAAGACGCTATACACATGACAACATGTAAAACAGCATAATAAATGTGAAAATCCGTCGAATTTGTACTCAATGACTTTGCTGAAGTCAGAGCACCTGCAGGGAAGACGTTATGGGCACGTCAAGGATAAAGTAATACACGAGTCTGGTAAGTTCCTCCCGTATCTGAGTTTCTGAGTATACCATCAAAGAGTACTACCCTACATAGAACCTGTCATCGTGCAAGCAAAGAGGGAAGCGTAGCTACCGACAGTAAAATGGTCGATAACCAAACATGCAGTGCGTTGCGATATAATGTGATCATAACCTTTCTTCTTAAAGGTTTTAATGCGTTTTATAAAGACACTCAAGCTTATGCAATAGATTATTAAAGGTTTCTCAGCTAGACTTTCCCACACCATAGAAGATGGTGAACACAGTACAATATGTATAATATAGCATGACAACAAATGTGTTAGTCAAATATGTACTCAATGAATTTGCTGCAGGGAAGCCGTTATCTAAGCTTTAACTGATTCCCTCACTTTTGCACCTTTCGACGCCTTCAAAAAGTCACCTTTTTGAAACCATTGTGATCAATAAAGCGTTTTCTCCTATATGAACAACAGCTATATTTATCACAATGGTTTAAAAACTACATAATCATAACCAATCCCGTGGATCATGCCCTCTGACCACTATTGTGACTATATGTACATTACATGTGGTATCAGCTACTCTCATGTATACGTTGTGTTACATATGTATTTTTATAAATTATTGACCACTCATATTTAATAGATCAATAGATAATGGGCGTAATTAAAATACTAAAATCATCATTTTCTCCGTCGCCGAATTTTCGAGACCATTCTAAAGAATGGGCACAAAATAAGGATTCGTGGAAAAATAAAAGGTTATTGACAATGCGTATTGTATCCATCAGATCTAGGCCTCTGTTTTGTGTAGACAATTATGAATCTATGTAAGCCCATCGTGTGTAAGAAAGTCTTGAATACTTCTGCGAAATCTTTGGAACAAGATGAGCCGACGAGTAAGTTAGCATTTCATCCGGATCAAAACTATTGTACGGCCTAACAAATTTTGTAACAGGCTAATAGTTGCATACCCGTTCCATCCGGATCCCTGCAATAATTCCTCGCGGTAGAATCAGTCTCATCGTCCGGAAAAACACCGAGGTAATTCCCATGTTGGTGCGGACTTTGACTATTCCAGTTTTGACACTTTCGACCGGAACGTGTTTTACTCCATGTTCCGTTATATGTTTGAGCACTTCCAGTGTAACATCCTGTATAATAAACAAGCAATAGATAGTCATTCACTCCATAAATATGCATAATGAAGTATTGAAGTCAAACAGGAAAAGCCACACACAAGACGCAACCACCACCACACTATCGATTGAAGAGAAGTGGTAAAGTGTGTGTGTCACTTCCATCGTTGTTTTGATGGTTGTTGCATCTTCTGTGTGGTGTTTTCTGTTTGCCCTTCATATATTTTCATTTACTATATTTTAAATACGATATACCTGTAGTGTTAGTGTCCCTGGCTTCATTTAACTTCGTTTCTCTGGGGAAAGTATGCGGTTTTCCCTGTCGTGCCCTTAACGGCTTACCTGCAGGTGCTCTGACTTCAGCAAAGTCATTGTGTACATATTTGACGGATTGTCACAGTTATTATGCTATGTTTTACATGTTGTCCTGTGTTCACCGTCGTCTATTTTGGGGGTAAGTCCAGCGGGGATATCTTTATTTACAATATGTGTAAAGCTATGGTGACTTTGAGAGAAGTGTGAGGTTAGGACGTCCGTAAACCGGTTTAAACCCCCAGTGGTGTTTTTGCTACTGACCGTGTCAAGGCGGTACTCTCTTTGTCACCTTTCCTTTTGTTTGCCTTGCGTCTTTGTGCTTGTGATTTGTTTATGTGTGGAACGTTTGTCCCTTGTTCTTGTGTGTCTTTTGGTGTTTTCTGTGTTTATTTCGTGTGTGTGTGTGTGTGTGTGTGTGTGCGTTTGGGTGTGTGGTTGTGTGTGTGTGTGTGTCATGCTGTCTATCGGTGTTTTTGTGGTGGTTGCGTCTTGCATGTGGCTTTGTCTGCTTGACTTTACTACTTTTCCATTGAAAGTCCCTTAAACCACTTTAGATACCCTCTGACCGTTCGAAGAAGGTACTCTTTTTGTCACACTTTTTTATGTGTTCATTTAGCCTTTATGGTTTTGTACCAGTACGTGTGTTGGCGTTTGCGATTTGCATCTCTCGTGTGTGTTGCACTTACTAGTATTTTCTATCAGTGTTTAAGTAATGAATGCGTCTTGCGTGGGGCTTTTCCTGTTAGACTTTATCATTGCATTTACTATATATTGAAAGTAACCCCTGGGGACTGTCTGACCAGGGCCTGTTCTGTTGTTATTTATGGAACTATATTATATAACTGTTTCTAAAGTGTCAGGCATTATATTATGATAAAATTGCAACCAATGAATTTTGACAAAGTGGTTCCATATATATGAGGTAAATATTTACATAAGATCTTTCCTTCACCTTTACAAAAAACTTTCCATTTCATATTAACCCTAAGCCTGTTATGGAAATGAGGTCTACAAAAGCTGCTCCGGTCTGCTGCCGTTGTCAATTGCTTCTGATTTGTTCAAGCTTTTGAGAAGCTATTGACAAAGTGTCATACAGCTTGGACCCTGACGAGACGCAGAGTGATCCTGCGTCTCATCTGGACCGACGCCGTTCGCAGATTTTAGTTAGGTCGCGGTTAAAAGGCTAATGTTTAATGTAATGTCAGTTTGTGAATATGCATGATCGTTATATAACGTAACATATTTAGAACTGAACACGGTCTTAACCAAAACAAATACGTACCTTTACTCTTGCAGCAATCGCAATCTCCACATCCAAACTGCGTAAGGTCAATCTCCCATTTAGACGTGTGGTAACTATAGCTATTGCACCAAGTCCTGGGCCCGTAAGTCTCTGCATTCAAACTGTCGATACTTGTGTAATTATAGCAGTCAAACCAGCCCTTTTCTGAAATAAATCGCATGAAATGAGTACTACAGTGTTACAAAAACTTCTAGCCAGACAAGGGATTCAGGCCCTTCCAAAGAGGTAGTAAACTCTGCCGTAAGTTTCTCTGCCAATAAAAAGATTCATTCAAACAGAAAAAATTATGTAGAGTAGCTATGAAATAATACTGTATTTTAGGCCTCTAGCATTTTATAACGAAATAACAATTTCAACTGCATATAGGCATCACTCCCATTCACGAACAATATACAAGTATTGAGATTTTTCTGTTTGGTATCCTCTGTCTGCGTTTTGGTACAACACAGTCAGGCATTATTTATCTTCTGTGCCATGTTCTAGCCTCATGACTAGCATTTGTGTCCTTTGCCAAATAGCGGGGATCAAACCAAGCTACAGATTTAGAAGGGTAAATGGAAAAGTAGTAAAGGCAAGCAGGCAAAGCCACATGCACGATGCAACCACCACCCAAACACCGAAAGACAGCATGACACACACACACACACAACCACACACCCAAACGCACACACCCCCACACACACACACACGAAATGAACACAGAAAACACCAAAAGAGACACAAGAAACAGGGACAAACGTTCCACAACATGAACAAAGCACAAAGACGCAAGGCAAACAAAAGGAAGGGTGACAAAGAGAGTACCGCCTTGGCACGGTCAGCAGTAAAAACACCACTGGGGGTTTAAACCGGTTTACGGACGTCCTAACCTCGCACTTCTCTCAAAGTCACCCTAGCTTTACAAATATTGTAAATAAAGGTATCCCCGCTGGACTTACCCACAACATAGACGCTGTGAACACAGGACAACATGTAAAACATAGCATAATAACTGTGACAATCCGTCAAATATGTACTCAATGACTTTGCTGAAGTCAGAGCACCTGCCCAAAAGCTGTTCATTATTAGATACTTTTATGCATACCGAGATAATGATGTACAATCATGTTATGGAAACAAATTCTGTTTAGTCTTATACTATAAACATTTCATGATACATGTATTTGGTCTTATGACTTAACTTAACATTTTGAACACCAATTTGGCAGTGTGCAGTTTGAGATGAAAACGTTAAATCTAAAGAGAAACGAGCTACATACAAGTATGCAGACATTTTATTTCACTGCATAAGCGATGCAATTTCTACAGTAATTTGTACGGAGACCTATCACGAAACAGTTTTCGTTTGGTCATCAGTGGAAAAAGACATGGTTTCGTAATATGGAAGTGATGCTGTCTTTTCTTAGTAAACGGCAAGTTATACAGTTTTGACATTAACATATGTCCTGACCTTTACCTCTGATACGTTATTGAAGTATTTATTTATACTTATACCTTTGATATCATTTGATTACGCTCCTCATGGTATTAGATTTTGATTTACCGTCATCATATTGCGTTTTAAATATATATCAAGCATACACCTTTATACAGGGCAGACACAATCAGACGATTCTAGTGGGTAACGTATGGGTAGTGGGTAACGTATGATCATTGTCTGTGTGTTCATGGAATACTTCAACTTCTGCCTAAGCGTAGATAAAATGTGTTCATCTAGGCACTATAATAATTCGAACATCATATTGACGCTAGGCGATGATAAGAAAGCGACAAGGACAAAATAGTGGTATGAATTCGGAAACATTCTAGTTATTTGCTTTGTTTGTTGATGACCTGCTACATATTTAATTTTACAATTCTTGTCCGAAATAAAAAACAACAACATTCCTTTGAAATTTATATAAAATACAGCTAATAAATATTCATGATGACATTGTTTCTTACATTAATATTGAACAGGTAAAGGATTGAAACAAAGCTATTCTCGAAATCACCTTTGCTTTCTACAACATCGCCAGACGGTGCCTACTTTTTTCTTTTTCGTTGTTGTGTCCATTTCAAAATACATATATCAGTCGTGCAGAAAACATGGAAAGATGGTGAGGTAGAGTAGTAAAGAGTGTAGAGAAATCATAAGAGCTCAGTGAAGAAATATTATACTGTTCATTTTCAAGTTTCGTTAAAACATCATTTGATTTTTATGGACAAAAAAACATTAATACCAGAATTTTCATATATTTTATCACAGTAACGTTTTATATGTTTTTTGATCGTAGTAAGACAGGACGTCAAAAGTTTAGATATTTTAGTAGTGGAACAACGCGCCTGATAAGGGTTTTTATGTAGTTTCGGAATCCAGTAGAAAGTTTATGTTGTTTTATGTTAGGGCCAGACTTTACATGTTCCGATTATTGCACAGTTTTACATGTTCAGAGACTATATCTTTTTCAGGTGTTTGAACTCTTATATAAGTTTGTGAATCAATTCTTTAAAACATCAACATAATACAATCTTCAAATAATTATTACATTATGTGATGCCTTGTCAGCAGGAACAAGAACATAATTTGAATGAAAATTAGAAATGTTTTTATTCAAATAGCGAAATCTTACTCTAGGTCGACGTGGTAAAAGCTGGTAATTTGATTTGTACGAAGTAATACGCGTATCAATAATTTCAAATATACATTTCTTCCAGTCCGAAAGGGCACTAACATCAGCATCTTCTCGTCGACAACATTTGGTGCAGAATTCTCGAATAGCTTCCGCGATATGAGTTCGACAAGCGTCAAAATCAATAAACGAAGGTAATCTATATTTAGGTCCTTTTAGTAAGGAGGGTCCTGAGACTTTTATCATTAATTATATTAAAATTACTAGTAATGACATGACCAACTGGTTTATAGCAAAAGCTAGAAATGCTACAATCTCAATAAATAGGGGTATTGACATCAATATTTAAGTAAGAGACAATTTTTATGGCGTTCGGAACGCCATATACTAGTAGGTCTCTTTACGGCAACGAGTTCACTTGTCTAGTGAATATGCGCAAGACAAAATAGTTTTCTTCAAGTCTGCACTAGTTTGGTAGTTCATGTATTTGTTTACTCTTCTTGTATTTGATAATAATTCGTAACTGATTAGCATATAGACCTACATATTCAGCCAATCAAACTTCCTTTTGCATCGTATTCGGTCATTTCCGTTTGACCCGTACTCAAAATTAGAAATAGGAAGTTTCATAAAGGACAAGGTCAAAGAAATCTAAAATAATCAACCAATGAAATTCGGAATTCCCATATACACATTTATCACGCATCGAACAGCGTGTTTTGACTATGGCACCCAACCTCAACACAAGTCTAAGTCTTACAAGAAGTAAAACCGTAAAAACACGGGGTTCTATCGGCTTATCAAAGTAAGTATTATCCATAGAAAGTTTCAACACATATTCAATCAAATTATATTCCAGTGTCAATAACAACTGTGAAAATAAGAGTATCTTCTATGTATCGTGTAACCGCCGAGTCGCCGACACTGTCGTTTGATCAAGACGTTTGTGTCGTAGAAAAGCGAAAGTAGGTAGCAATTTGTTGAAATGTCTTTCCCAGTTTACAACTCTACTTCTGACTGTAGTTCTGAATTTGAGTTTCATCAGGTTCCAAACAACTACCGTAATTGTATGTACATGTAATTAAAAATAAAAACAGTCTACCTTCAAATTTGTAAGCAGACTACATTTATTCAAAATAAACGAGTGCTGAACATGGAAAATGTTATGTGTAAGAATTAGTTGAACAAAAAATGTAGGATTATAGGTAGCCTT
This sequence comes from Azorinus chamasolen, assembly GCA_963576725.1. Taxonomy (NCBI): domain Eukaryota; kingdom Metazoa; phylum Mollusca; class Bivalvia; order Cardiida; family Solecurtidae; genus Azorinus; species Azorinus chamasolen. The sequence continues at coordinate 1,624,447 of OY755253.1, read as the reverse complement.
TGTATCATTTTGATGTTGTGCTTCAGTTTTTGCATCAGCTTTGGACATGAAAGCATTAATTGACCCTTAACTTCATGAATATTCATATAAGAAATAATGACATCATGAACATAATTAAGATATTCTTTTGCCATAGTAGAACCTAGAAGCATGTCTATATATAAACAGCAGATCATGAGATGGCTCCTTTTGTTTCAGTCTGTCATATTTTGATGCCCCCAATCAAGGTGGGGGGCTGACTTTGTTGGTTTGTTGGCTTGGCTCAAACTTTAATGTTGGCAATAACTTTGTATCCATTGCACATACATACTTCAAACCTGGCATGTCTATGCAAATTACAGAGGCGAACCTTTTATTATTTTATTTTTTGTGGGGGGGGGGGGAGTTGAGGGGGGGGGGCTTATTAAAATCAAGGTTATATTACAGTTAAATGTCACATTACGGGTCAAATTTATATTTGTCACAATCAGGGTCATAGTGTTTCACAAAAATGTGTTGTTATTTATACTGTTATCAATTCCAAGACGTTATTGGTATTAACGTGTACATCATCCCCCCCCCCTTACACATAACATCCATATCAAACCCGAACGCCATTATGGCCATTCAGGCCTTTGATATTGTAGTTAGAAATAACATTCCTAATAGGTCTATTATATTTATAACAGATGATAGGTGATTCAGAGTTGATGAAATATTTGGGAATAATATCGATTTCATTATTGTCACGAAATATACTTTGAATATCAATAAATTTGATATCTTTATTTAGGAATTGAAGTTTCAGAAAATGTCTTTAATGTTCAAAGTCTTTATCAATACGCGGACGAAGAACATGCTGTGTGTAACTTTGTACAAGTGAGGCAGTATTAATTAACGGATCTGTACGCATATAGATTTTATCAGCCTTTTCGTCTATGGACATGAGATAGGAAAAGGGTAAAGACGATACACAAGATAACATAGAATGTTTGCCAGTTTGTTTTAGAATGGTATGTAAATCATAAATAGACATATTACGACGTAATTTACGCTTAACATTACCATTTCTACGTCTACCATGTGATCTACTTTTACGCTTTCGAATAGAAAATATAGAGAAAATATTTATGCTTGGATCTTTAGAAATGTTGCCGTTTTGGTAAATGTTATCATTAAGGCCTAAAGGAAAAGGTGTTGCTAACTTCTTTATCCAGTCTAGCTCCGGTATAAAACGACATTTATATTTAAAACTGCTAGTAGTTTTAGAATCATAATAAATGTGTTCTACTGGTTGAACCGAAACATATTTGAAAGAATGTCCTGTATGACGAAAATCCTGGTAAAGACAAGTGCGTACTTTTTTGATCCGGCAATGGTAACTGTTCACGAAAATTCTAAATATCTGTTAAGAAATAACAACTAAGAAATAACAACTAAGGAAACAAATCGTAAGTATTAATAATATAAGAAACACCTCGGCTTCTATATGTGGAAAAGTAGTAAAGTCAAGCAGCAAAGCCACATGCAAGACGCAACCACCACCAAAACACCGATAGACAGCATGACACACACATACAACCACACACCCAAACGCACACAGACACACACACACACACACGAAATGAACCCAGAAAACACCAAAAGACACACAAGAACAAGGGACAAACGTTCCACACATGAACAAATAACAAGCACAAAGACGCAAGGCAAACAAAAGGAAAGGTGACAAAGAGAGTACCGCCTTGGCACGGTCAGTAGCAAAACACCACTGGGGGTTTAAACCGGTTTACGGACGTCCTAACCTCACACTTCTCTCAAAGTCACCCTAGCTTTACAAATATTGTAAATAAAAGTATCCCCGCTGGACTTAGTACGGAAACTCAGACTCACCCGCGCTCAGTTAATGTTTGCCATTATTGCACACTAACTTGTAAACATCAGTTCCACAATGTCAAATCAACTACCTATTCCATGTCGTTATATTTTTTATTATGCCCCCCAGATTAGATCTGGGGGCATATTGTTTTTGCCCTGTCTGTCTGTCTGTCTGTTTGTCTGTTTGTCTGTTTGTTTGTCAGCAACTTTAACATTGGTCATAACTTTTGAGCCAGTACAGATAGAGACTTGATATTTGGTAAGCATATGTATCTCATAAAGCCGCACATTTTGAGTGGTGACATGTCAAGGTCAAGGTCATCCTTCAAGGTCAGAGGTCAAATATATGGGTCAAATCACCGACTTTAACATTGGCCATAACTTTTTGACCAGTAGAGATAGAGACTTGATATTTGGCATGCTTGTGTATCTCATGAAGCTGCACATTTTGAGGGGTGACATGTCAAGGTCAACGTCATCTTTAGGGTCAAAGGTCAAATTGTCTGTTTTTTGTCTGTAACTTTAACGCAACTTTAACATTGGTCATTACTTTTGAGTCAGTACAGATAGAGACTTGATATTTGGCATGCATATGTATCTCATGAAGCCGCACATTTTGAGGGGTGACATGTCAAGGTCAAGGTCATCCTTAAAGGTCAGAGGTCAAATATATGAGTCAAATCACCGACTTTAACATTGGCCATAACTTTTTGACCAGTAGAGATAGAGACTTGATATTTGGCATGCGTGTGTATCTCATGAAGCTGCACATTTTGAGGGGTGAAATGTCAAGGTCAAGGTCATACTTCAGGGTCAAATGTCAAATTGTCTGTTTCTTTGTCTGTAACTTTAACATTGGTCATAACTTTTGAGCCAGTACAGCTAGTGACTTGATATTTGGCATGCATAGCCGCACATTTTGAGGGGTGACATGTCAAGGTCATCTTTAAAGGTCAGAGGTCAAACACATGGGTCAAATCGCCGACTTTAACATTGGTCATAACTTTTGAACCAGTACAGATAGAGACTTGATATGTGGCATGCTTGTGTATCTCATGAAGCTGCACAGTGTGAGGGGTGAAATGTCAAGGTCACTCTTCAGGGTCAAAGGTCACCAACTTCAAATTGGTCATAACTTTTGAACCAATAGAGATAAAGTCTTAATATTTGGTATGCATGTGTATCTCATGAAGCTGCACATTTTAGGGGGTGACATTTCAAGGTCAATGTCATCTTTCAGGGTCAAAGGTCACCAACTTTAACATTGGCCATAACTTTTGAACCAGTAGAGATACAGACTTGATAGTTGGTATACGTGTGTTTCTCATTTTGCTGCACAGTTTGAGGGGTAACATGTCAAGGTCAAAGTCATCCTTCATGGTCAAAGGTCACAAACTTTAACATTGGCCATTACTTTTGAACCAGTAGAGATACAGACTTGATATGTGGTATGCATGTGCACCCCATGAAGCTGCACAGTTTGAGGGGTGACATGTCAAGATCAAGGTCATCCTTTAGGGTCAAATATCATATCGAGGGGGCATAGTGTTTCACAAACACATCTTGTATAACTAATAACTAACAATAATGAATATTCTGAAATAATAAATAAGACTAAACTAATAAGCATTGGCCATGAAACATCAGGGCCCATGCCTATAAAACTTTTAGTTGATTCTGAGTTCGTTCTTAAGTTTTTGATTGGTCGGATTTGAGCCTTTGGCTCAAATCTGACCAATCAAAATCTTGAGAAATCAAATCTGACCAATCAAAAGCTTGATAACGTAATGGGTTTCCGTAAAAAAGCAAATGGAAAGTATTAGTAGGAAGATGGAAGACAATGTACCAGTCATTTGCATACAGTGTATACCAAGCTCAGAAGATCCTACTTCCAGTTTGCATCATATAAAATTTATAGACGGAAAAGTCCACTTTTATAATTTGGTATTCAGTAAAAATTCGTTTATACAATCACTAATTCTGGAATTTGAAAACAGATGGTAGCTTATTGAAGAAAAAACGTTGTGCAACAAACTTCTATTCAGGCATTCGGCATTACAGTATGATATGAATATGTATGAAATCTAGTTAAAGGTGAAAAAAACAGTCAACAGGTAGAGCCACACACGAGAGGACACAGCACCAAATATCATCAAACAAGAGACGACACAACTACAAGACAAAACGTGACGAGACGGATATCAGGGCGTAAAACATTAAACATTGACAATATAAAATAACAGATCAGACCATAGGGTGAAAGCAGGAGTTCCGCCTTGTAATATAAAATAAAACTACCCCTCCAGATGTGGAGGGAGTTTTAAGCATGTTTTATATTTCTCCTATAAAACATTTAGTACCATTGCTGTTACTAATATGGTGGAATCAATCTGCCTATATCGATCACATGATGCAGAAACATGGCCATTTACAAGACAAGGTGATTGCAAAATGCAGAATGCAAGTAATGCAGAAAGCTGCTGGAGGAGCTATCCGTATAAATTTAGTTTTATATTAAGCCGCCACTTGTCTTAAACACACAGACTTAAGACTTGAATTTAGGGGGCTTTGTAGACAGAATTTATTATCATTATTCTTATTTTTGTCATTAGTATTATCGTATGTTTGTCGTGGCTTTACCATAATGCTGCGTCTAGTCAGAGTCTACACTGTTTGCTGATAGGAATTTCAATATAAAACAAAACGAAATTGAATATTTAGGCCAGGCATTCCTTAGATCAAAAATGGACCGACACAATATATGAAGATGGACGAATTCACTGGGCGCAAATGCGTTAAAAGAACATTTATTTCAATCGCATATCATTGTATTTAAATAACCTTATTCAATAATTTACAAATACATAAATACATCAATAAATTATAATTTGTATGACAGATCAGACGCATATTTTACAAATGATGGGTAGAAGAGGTTTCATGTTATAGACTAGTTTAGACCCAATCTCTTAGAATAAATTTATCGAAAAGGAACATGAACTACAGAAAAGGAGACGTTTATAAGTGTGTAGTTTTGAAACCATCTTAATAGATTTATAATGGTGGTCTCAAAACATGCACAGGTGTCAAAAGGCGTAAGTAGGAGAAAACGGATTTAAATGTAAATTTATGGAATAATGCGATAACATGTAATATACACTTCCAACCTGTGGTCTGCACTCTTTGTTTGGAAGTGACAGTATTTCTACGATGTTGCAGTTTGTCGACGCTGTGTTGAAAAAGAATCCTGTACAGTCCGGCATTGATTTACAAAGGACTCCACAGGATATTGGTGAGTTCCTTGTCCCCTTAGCCATTGATTCCCCCGCACAGAATGTGCCATCATATTTTTTGTTGATTCTAAAGTACGATATCGATGTATTCTCTGAAATTACGATTATAATTGTTTGCAAAATGAAAAATGCTACCAATAATGTTTGCATCATTTTTTAATCCTGTAGCTAGGTTTGATTTTAATGTTTCTGTTCTAAGGACGGGTCTATCTCTAGTCTAATGCTACCCGAGTGTGGCAGCACTATACACATCGACTGTTAGTGTGACATGTAATCGATAGTTATTTGAATATTGACGATACCCTGTAACTCTGAAAGTATAAACGTTTGTTGCTGTGCAGAACTTACTACCGAAATCGTCCTAAAGAGGTTAATAGATGATTGCAATGTACTTTGTTATTTTAGATGCACAATACCAGGTTATACGTAGTGATACTGATATTGATTATCCATCATCATCATCATCATCATCATCATCATCATCATCATCATCATCATCATTATCACCATCACCATCATCATCATCATCATTGTCATCACCATTGTGACCATCATCATCATCATTGTGATCGTCATTACCAATTGTGTTTGGTATTGGCCTTCTATAGCCGAGGTCACTTAGTCTACATTAATTCCCCATTCCATTAGTCTACTGGACGTCTTTGGCACTCTGAAAGAGTTTACAATCAATGTCCCAATTCGTTCTGCAAATATTCGGATACGCAACTGTTATCCCCTAACTTCTAAGTCTGGAATTGTTAGACAGGTAGTAGTTTGACCCATTTACTGCCAATGTCGCATAGGTCATTACCAGACGAGACACCGGGTAGCTTGGGATCTATTTGTTACTGTTACTAGTTTATGAAACAAAAAGGAAGCAAAAATGAAAACTGAAAATTGTAGCAGACGACAAATATTCTAAAAGTGGGCGATCCTTCGAAAGCAAAAGTAGCAATGCCAAAAGAGAAAATTGCAGACTCGGTTTTATGGTTTGCAGACAACACATATTGGCAGCGAAAATGTTAATGCAGGACGAACATGATACAAGAAGTTCCTACATCAGCTTTTTGTTTGCATTATTTCTTCCAGCATTTTAAGCCTTCATTCCATAAATACATCTTTCTACGCCTTTGCAAACAGAGTAGACCCGAATCGGACGGTTCCTAAAGAAGCCGTCTGATTAGAGTCTACTCTGTTCGCTTATGCGATAATATGGATATGATTCTACAGTTTCTGTCGTGATCAGATATTCCTGATAATCCTGTGGTTATATACCATTACAAATAAATCAACTTATTAATATTTATGTGGTAATCCTTCTTACATGAATGTTCATGGAGCAACCGCCAGCTTGTGTTTATTTATTTAGTGCTCGCTATGGAGATATGTTATTGTATTATTTCCATAAAACAAACCGAAATGAAAAACATGTTTTCAAGCAAATGTGTACTGCTCGTAAGAAAGGGTACCGCGTTGGGTGCTGGGTGTCAAATGCATTTAAAATACTACCAAGTACCAACTGTGAAAATAAATGTCGGCTCAATTATGGATTTGGTCCTATTTTGACTACTTTCGATTCGATCAAACTTTTTAAAAATATTACACTGTTTGTCTTTTAGGATGGGGATGGAATAAGTGTGAGGTTGGGCGCCCATAAACCGGTTTAACCCCCAGTGACTTTTGTCACTGACCGTTACAAGGCGGTACTTCCAGCTTCCTCCTATTATATATTTGTTTTGTCGAATGAGAATGGCGGTCTTTCTATTTACTCTTGTGTTTTTAAACTTTTTAACTTCGTTGACGGCTGTTTCCAAATGTGAGAACCAATACAACTGTGCTCTTAATGCTTTAAATGCATCTACAGAAAATCACAATGAACCTGTATGCTCATTTTCTGAGCTTTCGTTATTTTGGAAGATCAACCTGATGAAAGGAATGGGAGGGGTACGACACCGATGGCACCCTCCTGTTAGAGAGGTAAATAGACAATACCTGCTAACCCTATTCCTATTGATATGTGGGGACATTGAAATGAACCCAGGACCCTTACCGACAGAATCTGGGTGTAGTGTATGCTCAAAAGCAGTGCGTATAGACCACCAATTACTTTCTTGCACCATATGCATGAGATGGACTCATAAAAAATGCTCTCAACTCAGCAGCAATGCTTTTAAAATCCACAAACTGAAACTTCATGAAAATGTAATACCAAATGATTTTATATGTCCAGTTTGCAATTCCTCGTCAAATGTAAATGTTCACCAACAAACTTTTTCCCCAAAGGCGAGACACGGGGAGGGCGAATCGCAACAAAGGGCGAAACTCATTTATGCTTCGCATCGAATGCCAATGATAGTTTCCTCCCTTCACCGGACGTCGAGGAGGATTGGAGTGACTCCCTCTCAATTCAAGATGGCAGCCTCCTTGACGAGACGATGTCAACAACAGATAGTGTGTTTAAAGAACTCAAACAGGTTCGCAATATCAACAGAAAACGACCTGTGTTAGGATACCTTAACATAAATAGTGTACGCTATAAATTTAATGAACTAAGACAAATATTTGATGAAAACCTGGTTGACATTTTTACCATTGCAGAAACGAAAATAGACAGTTCATTTAACAATAATATTTTTGCAGTTGATGGTTTTAAACTGGAAAGACGTGACAGAACATCTAGAGGTGGTGGCTTGGTGACGTTAGTGAGGTCAGATCTCCCAATAAAGAGGAGAACTGACCTTGAGAGTGAACAAATTGAAACTATATGCTTTGAATTGAACATGGATAGAAGAAAATGGGGTATTCTGTGCTCATACAGACCACCATCAATGTCTGATTTTACCTTTGAAAATGATATTTCTTCCACGTTAGACAAGATGATGATACACTTTGACCATATCATTTTATATGGAGATTTAAATTATGACATGCTTAGTCCTGATAAGCACAAGCCTTTAAAAAATATACTGGATACTTTTAATTTGTCAAACCTAGTGCAATACCCTACTTGTTTTACAAAAAACAACAGCCCATCTCTTGTAGATGTTATTTTATCCACATCACCCAAGTTTTTATGTAATACCTCTGTGATAAACTGTGAGATAAGCGATTGTCATCGCATGATTGTAACTACTTTTAAAGAACAGCTACCCTTACAGAAAAAACAGCAAGTTTTATTCAGAAGCTATAAACATTTTAATGAAACAGATTTTAATAACGATTTATCAACTGTGCCCTTTCATATTGCTCATATTTTTGATGATGTTGATGATATTTACTCTGTACATGAAACCTTGCTTAAGGATGTTATCAATGAACATGCCCCTTTAAAGAAAAAGTTTCCGAAGAAAAAATCCCCACCGTACATGAACTCCAATTACCGCAAACTTATTTATAAAACAAGGCAAGCCCACAATACCTACATGAAAAATAAGACAAACCGAAATTGGGAAACCTACAGGAAATACTAAGGAAGCTGTCAAGCGGAAATCGATTCAGACCTATTTTGAAGAGAGGTGTAGTGGAGGACCAAAGTCAAAGGATTTTTGGCCTACTATTAAGCCTTTTCTTGCAAATAAAAATTTAAATAAAAATTCAGACATCATTCTTAAACAAGATAACAGCCTAGTGTCTGATAAAGCAGAAGTCTGTAGTATTTTAAATAAGTTTTATGTAAATATCGCTGAAAGCATTGGAATTGAGAACGATACACCTGCTGACTCAAAACATCCCAGTATCTTGAAAATTTCAGAAAATGTGCATAACGCTGACGAATTTCTTTTTACCCATGTATCAGAGGAAACTATATTTAATCATTTTAATTCACTAGATGTCAAAAAAGCTACTGGTTTTGACTTTATCCCTCCAAAGATTTTGAAAATAGCTGGAAGGACACTGGCTGCACCAGTTTCAAATATTATTAATACAGTAATAGACAGCTCGAGATTCCCAGCAGATCTGAAAAAAGCACATGTGACTCCCATTTTCAAAAAAGATGATCCTTTTGACAGAAAAAACTATAGGCCTGTTAGTATATTGCCAACTATGTCCAAAATATTTGAAAAAGTTTTAAATGACCAACTGCAAAACCATTTTAATAATATTTTCGATACTTATCTCTCTGCTTTTAGACCTGGCTATAGCTGTCAGACAGCCTTTCTGCGCGTGGTTGAGGACTGGAAGATAGCCTTAGACAAAGGGGACCATGTAGCGGCAATCCTGATGGATTTATCAAAGGCTTTTGACTGTCTTCCCCATGAACTTGTAGTCCTCAAGCTTCGCGCATATGGGCTGTCTGACGATGCAGTCAGTCTTTTACATAATTACCTATCAAATAGGAAGCAAATGGTCAGACTAGGAAATGTAAACAGTTCATGGCTTGAAATTTCGAAGGGAGTCCCCCAAGGATCTATATTAGGACCGATGATTTTTAATATTTTTATCAATGACATATTTTACTTTGTTACAAATTCAACGCTTTATAACTATGCTGATGATAATACAATCTCTTATTGTCACAAAGATAGTGCTGTTCTCAAATCAACATTAGAGACTGAAAGTAATATTTTAATTGACTGGTTTAATTTTAATCATATGCAGGCAAACCCCAACAAATTTCAGGCCATTTCTGTTGGTAAGAAGACAAAGGACTTGTCTTTAAAATTTAATGTCGGCAACGAAATTGTACCTTGTGATGATGATGTAAAGCTTCTTGGAGTCGATATTGACTTTATGCTAAATTTTAATAAACAAATTACAAAAATGTGCCAAAAAGCTGGAATGCAGCTAAATGTTTTATTAAGGCTAAGTAAGTTCTTAAGTCCTGAAAACAAAATTCTTATATACAAATCTTTCATTCGCTCAAACTTTAATTACTGCCCTTTGGTTTGGCATTTCTGTACGTCAGGCAATACGGAGAAACTCGAGAAACTCCAACACAGGGCATTGCGTATCACCTTCAATGACTTTACATCATCATACAAACAACTTCTGGAAAGAGCAAACATGCCAACTCTACACCTGAGCAGAATAAGAGGCATAGCTCTAGAATCTTTTAAATGCCTATACAAATTGTCACCTTCTTATTTACATGATCTTGTTAATTTTAAAAATAATTCTTATTCTTTCAGGTATGTAAATACAGTAGAAATACCCTCTGTCAGAACATCAAGTTATGGTAGGAAGTCGTTCAGGTATGAAGCAGCCCAGGTGTGGAACAGTCTTCCAAACAACTTGAGATGTATAGATAACTTTAAGGAGTTTCGAAGACTGATACGCACCTGGACTGGTCCATCCTGTACATGTTCAATGTGCAGTTGACCCCCCCTCGCTTTTTAGTCTGCTTTTTCTGCTTTTGCTTGTGTTTGTTTTATTTGTTCAACTGGACTTGGATAGTCCTAACTGATACATCTGCACATACATCTAAATTAAACATACTACATATACACAGTCCATATATGAAATGCAGCAGAAACTGTATGTTTTCTGTTTCCTTTCATCTCTGGAGGAAGACTTTATCCAGTCTGAACTTTGAGCTCTCAGCAAGCTTTTTCCAATTAGAGATCTCTTTTGTTTGCATTTCTGTGATGTCATGTGCAATTGTTTATAATGCTGTTTTGCTTTAGTTTTTCTACTGTCTGTATTTATATGTATATATTTTTTGTTTTTTATGCTTGTGCCTCATTTCTGCTTGCATTTTTATTTCTTAGAGCATGTGCCTTTTTCAGTGTTTTTCCACTTGTTTAGATCCTCATAGCTCCCCAAAATGTTTAGTTTTTGTCTGTGTCGGACAATAGCTTATAAGTAAAGTCTTATGTTTTGTTTGTAGCTGACTTATAAATTATATGCTTTTCTCTTACAGAACTTTCTTTTTTTACAGGTATCCTTCTCTTTGTTTTACTTTTTGATATGTTAATGCTTTTTTTAATTGTCGGCAAATAGCTATATGCTAATGTTATTTTATTGAATACAACCGACGTTAATAAAGCTTCTTGTATATTGTATCTTGTATGTGGTGTTTCCTGCATGACTCACTTTTGTATTTTTAATCAAATATCATAACACACGTTTTAATGCATTATTGACCAATTGGAGCTTGGAGCTTGGTGAGATTCGTTCGGAGCTTCATCTGGGCATTTGCTTCTTGCAAATGTGACTAACTGGTCTAGCGTAATAAGAATTATCGACTGTGGTCCACTTTGAAACATTCAGCCTATTACTTATTCCATTTATGGCATCATGAACATATATTAGATGAATTCCTTTACTGACGTATGTAGACAAGATGTTTTGGTATTGTTAGAAACTGACGAGTCAACTCCATAACAATTTCACGAGCAAACAGAGCAGACCCTGATCAGACGGCTGATCAGACGGCTACACTTTTTAGATTCTGTAAGAAAAGCCATTATAATAAGGAAAGGGTTAACTTACTTCAAAGTCAAAATGGACTGTTTCCTACATAAGTATAACTGAATAACCCGTCATCTGCTAATCACAGGATAACCCGCATTTGCAAACAGCGTGGACCCTGATGAGCCGGTTAACTTGGCATCTAGTCAAGATACAAGATATTTGACACTCAGTCATTTTTTAAACGTTTAATCGAGTCGGAAGTACATGTACTTAAATTGTACTAGATCCAAATTGTGCCAGACCTTTATTCTTTACTGCGAGCCATGTTTAATAATTAATCCATTCCATTGACAGAAGTTCTCAGTGAAAATATATGCTCCAAATTCTTAGATGCATTAAAGATTATGTATGCAGTTGCTAATCTGTTTTTCAATTAAATCGACAAATTTCTGAATGCATTATATCAAATATAAGGGCTAAACAAAGGGGTCCTGCTGGCAGCATACTCTGTTTATTATTTTCTAAATGATATTTTCTAATCATATCTGTCCAATTCCATTAGAACAGAACAAACCCTGGTCAGAAGAGTTTTATGTGAGTTGTCTGATCTGGGTCTACCCTTTTTGCAAATGCGTGTTTAGGAAGGAAAGGGATAAAGCGTGACACTGGCTCATTTGCATTTATAAGTCCCTCATTTGTACTGAAGAAACGTACGTTTGCTACATACGAGTATGTTACAAATAGACTTTAACTGACAAAGAACCCATATTACATCGCTTTGATTTCACTGTAGATGACCCTCTCTGAAGTTTGTATAAATCTACATAATTACTTAATTAGACCACATGCGCTTGGCTAGATTTTAACAACGATTTCTTTAAATGGCATGTCTTCCTAAAGGTAAATTTATTATTCATGCAGGCAACACCATATGAAAACACACATTCACCCGAACAGCACCAAGACAAAAATAAGAAGAGCGAATGTAAAAGCCTATAAAAAGACAAAAAAAGGGCACAAAGACATAACAATCAAAACCTAGGGGACGATGGAAGTATCGAATTGAAACGGTCAGCGGCAAGTGTCAGTGATAAGCACGGTTTAAACGCGTTTTAAGAGTAACCCAGCCTCACTTTTATTCGATCCCTACCCTAAACACAAACAGAGTAAGTAAATATATTCCTTCGACGACTAATCTACAAAATCCGCGAAGGCAAATACGGCGATAAATTATATGCAAACGAAATCATAGTCCATGCTTATAAAGCTTTTAGTTGAGTCTGAGTTTCGTTCTCAAGCTTTTGATTGGTCAGGTTTGAGTTCTCACACTTTTGATAAAAAACTTGAGAACGAACTCAGACTCAACTAAACGTTTCATAAGCATGTACCAATATTTAAGTGAATCAAACTCGAGATCCATATTTCGCTAGTGTAATCAATAAATGAGCTACAGAGCAACTGTAGAAAACAAACAATGGACGCGTCAAAAACGATACAGAACAATGATTTGAGGTCATCATCCTCCGGATTTTAGAGGGCGTCTTCATAGATTACTGAGGGCTTCTTGTCGGTGTACATTAAAATATGGCAGCGTGATTGCCAACTGTAAAAGCGTTGACAATCAAACATGTAGCATGTTGAAGTACTATTTTGACACATCAAGCAAATGGGTATGTCCCATAATTTTACGAAGTTCGTAAATCAAATCACAATAAACACACAAACAATAAACCCCGCTTTGACCGAGACTAAAAATAGATTGCAATGATTATTTTCTTTTAAACGACATCTGGTAAAACTGCATTATTTTTATATCACACGACATTTCTTCAGTACAAATGAGGGACTTATAAATGCAAATGAGCCAGTGTCACGCTTTATCCCTTTCCTTCCTAAACACGCATTTGCAAAAAGTGTAGACCCAGATCAGACAATTCAGATAAAACTCTTCTGACCAGGGTTTGTTCTGTTCTAATGGAATTGGACAGATATGATTAAAAAATGTCTATAATATTCCACTTTCCAATGTACATTTTAAATATTTGTCCATGAATATTCAGTAGATATGCAATTTGGAACAAGTATGGAACCGGGGGAAGGTTAATCCAAACATGTTCACGAAATAGGTACATGTATCACATTGAGGCGTGTGTCAATTTTAAATTGATACCTCACAACTTTTCTGTGTTCGATTACCTGTCTGAGTACACTATAGCTATAATGGTTGATAGAATGTCTCGTCACTGACCAAATACTGTTCTATATACAGAAGTGTTTTAGAGGCAAATGCCGTATTGAATGAACATATGTCGTGTTTATGGAAGAAATAAATTATCGTTAACATCACTCACTTGATGAGTTAAGAAAATAAGTGGTGTAAAATGTAGTTTCATTAACAGATGTTCCAAAAACTAAACCCTCGTCAACTATGACTGAATAAGTAAACGAAGTACATGTAGCTGCTATCAATGTGAGATTTACAAGAAGGTCAATTGTCCAATACGTAGGCATCTCAGTAGGAGCTGCTCATAACGTTCTGACGCGAGATTTAAAAGTGCGCGTAGATAAGTGCCAGCTGTATATTCCATCTGCTTGCAGAAAAACACAACCTTGTCGGTATAAAATGCTCAAAACACTGTCAACACTGTTTCTAACTACAGCAATGGATCGTTTGCAAATGACATCACTAAAGATGAGAAGTTTTTTTATTTTTATGATACAATCAAAATATCTCAAACAATATATGGACCACCAAATAGAGATTGAAACCTTGCATGACAAATTACACAATGAGCCTCAGAAAGGTTGTGTGTGTAATTTTCCTTTTTGTTTAAGGCTTCGCCGATCTGGATCAGGCATGCGTATTTAGGTTCCTTTACTTAAAGCAAACAGAGTGTTTCCTTTACCTTGAAAGTGTCGAAGATATTACATCCCCTTCATCGGCAAGACTGCACTGGGCTGGTTCACGTGACCAGTGAGGGGGTTATTCCGTTCTTTGATACATGTTTGCATGTCGAGGATGATGGATCGACGCAGGTGACGGTCTACAGAAAGTCTAGCCATACCGAACAATACCTAAACATCCAGTCCAACCATCAAAAGGTTCGCACTTTGTTACACCGGACCCCCCCCCCCCCAAAAAAAAAAAAAATAAATAAAAAAATTGCCAACATTCTAGATCTATATACAGTAAACCTCTCTATAACGACCACTACATTGTGTTAATTAGTTGGTATTTAGAGCAGGTGGCTGCTTAAAGAAAGGTGAAAGTAAAACAGAATGATCCCATAGGAGCGTTCTGTTTTACTTTCACCTTGCTTTAAGCAGCCACCTGATTTTAACACAGCTCTTTTTCAACATGTATTACAAACCAACTATTTTTTAAAACAAAACAATCTACGCCACCCCTCTCCCCTTCCAAAACAATTTCTACCCCCCCCCCTAATCTGAAATCCTGGATCCACACCTGACATTGATCCTAAACCATGAAAAACATCCCCGATGTGTGTCTCCATGAAAGCTCTCAGTACAAATTTCTATTAATGTCATCACAATTGTTTTCCTAACTAACATTCTTGTCCGGAAATATTTTTATTTTAGTAACTATGCTTGAAATCCCTCATTTGTGACGCCTGCCTTTGCTTTAAGTTAGCAAAGTATATACAAAGTCTGGTCCTATCATCGTATTCTAAAGTTTAACACACGGACTCATACATGGGAAATAACGTACGCAAATTTAACAACCAGAGTTGTTTTACGAAACATCAGATTTGAAATGGTGAACGGACAATAATGTTTACATTTGCAGCGCTGAAGTCTGAATCACAACTGTAGAATCAAAGTGTTGTGGAAATAGGCCCCGTGACTAATCAGAAGCCTGAGAAAGAGTGAGTGAATGAGTTGGATTTTACTTTGGACCAACAGTATTTCAGTTATTTGCAGAAGGCACCCGCTTGAGACATGTTATAGTGCTGCCTTACTCAAATACCTCTGCCGCAGGCACATGATAAGGGCACCCACCCAGTCACATCATCCTGACGCTGTGTCAACCAGTCCTAAAACTACCCCCTTTAATGCCGTAGACAAGGGAGCTACTAGTACAAACTTCAAATGACTTTTAGTCTGTCGCGACCGGGGATCGAACCCACACAAAAAATACCCACCAATGGTTTGTGTCTGATCTTGCATCTTTTGAGAAACTAAAATATCAAGCTGGTACTCTTAACCCTCTTCTCCATGAATACTCATGAGAGAAAAACATGTCATCATGTATAATTCGTTATTTGTTATAATAAGACATTAACATGACAGAAACAGTAGAATCATATCTTTAGCATAAGCAACAGAATAGACCCAGATCAGACGGCCCCTGTAAGTGCTGTCCGGTCTCGATCTGCTCTGTTTCCAAAAGGCATAGAAAGGCGTATGTATGGAGTAAAGGGTTAACAAGGGTTTCATGATATAGTATATATTTATTTCTTTTCTGGATTTAATGTAATGAGCACAGTGACAGTTTACCTCCGAGCGAAAAATATGTATAACAAGTTCAATCATTTCTGAACACGAGTGGAAGATATTTAGATAAAAGACAAATAAATCAAAACTTAGAAAACACACAATACAATTTATACAGTTTAATTATCTTAAATGCATACCATCAAAATGCACATAAAACTATCCATAATAAAACATATCGGCGTCTTTAATCCATACCTATTGTAGATACCTTTAAGATATACATGTGCATGCTTGCATCTAAAAATCTAAACCATTCCAGTTCTTAACCCTTCTCTTGCTCAATTTCAAAATGCATTTCTTCTTCTTTACCCATGCCCTGTGGTATAATTACATATATCTTCACTGTCCACTATTATTTCTCTGTACAATCACTGCTGTGGAGTGCACTGGTTGCACAATCAACTTGTAAATTGTGAAGACCCTATTTGCAGGAAGGTATATTGACGTGAACAGCAAGTGAAGGGTTAAAACCTCAACTGGGTATCACAAATCCGCCCACTAATTGCTAAATACCATGAGCCTTTACATGGAAGACACATCTTTTGGTGTCTTTGCATATAGAGTAGATCCAGATCAGACAGCTCCTGTAGATCCAGATCAGACAGATCATGTATGCTTATAAAATAATGCATATCTGAATTCGCAGTTTGGTCGTCATCAAAATGCTCGGAATTCATTCAAATGCCAGTATAACAAAACAACTAATTAATATACATACAGCTAATTACCTTTCATGAATATTCATTAGGTGAAGGGTTTCCCACACAATCATCCTGCATACATACAAATAAAATTACAAAATAAACCATCACCTCGCTACTTGCGACAAGGCTCACATTTATAAACAGCTTGTAGAAACCTGGCTTCTCTTTAGGGTCCAAGCTGACGGACATTCTATTAACAGTTTCTCAAAATCTTGAACGAACTGGAAGGCAAACATTGCGTTTGATCAAACTTCGAGCAAACCTAAACCCTTATTATTCGAGACATGAATCACATATATAATTTGATAACAGTGTAGACCCAGATGAGAGGGCTCCTAAAGGAGCCCTCTCATCAGGGTCTGCACTGTTTGTCATGTTACCTTTCTACCGAAAATTTGCCCAAATGCAGCGTTATAAGGATTAATTTATGCAGTGGGGTAAGGTTTAATTCAAAAGTAACTCTTCAACAGAATCTTCTTTTAACCGTTTTGAAGCATCAACATTAAGGGCATTTAACCTAAACACAGTACTACATCCGCTACCTTGTGTCTGTATGTTGTATATTCTAAATCCAAGGTCATATACGGTTTTCAATATTGTCAGCTTAGGAACTGAATTCGGAACACTTTGTGTCATTTCCTCAGTTAGTCCGTTCATATCTTGATCTTCGTTTTCGTAATCTTTTTGACAATCGATATGTAAATCTATAAATAGAAAGCTGACATCAGCAATGACGTCCGGTTTGGCAATGTTTTCTAAAATGTCCCATTCCATGGTTGGCTTAGCAACAATACTCAGAATAGCGAGATGTCTCTGAAAGAATACGAAAATAAATAATGGTTCAATACGTGATTACATTTCTCAGCAAGATATACAATAATCACATCTTACCCCACACGTACACAATGGGCGCGTCCCTTGCATGCATACGAGCAGATATGCACTCATATTGTCCATTTTATGTGTACATGTATATGTACCGACTATGAAGTCATAGCCGTAAAAAAATTGTTCATGGGTTTTTTTGTTGCTTTTGTTTGGTTTTTGTTGTTTGTTTTATTTTGGGGGTTGTTTAGGGTTGGGTTTTTGGTGTGTTTTTTTTCGGGGGGGGGGGGGGATTTTCAGATCCCCATAAACAAGAATCCCATTTATTGTTCCCGTCATAGTATAAGGATCGAGGGCATCCCTCTCCACATCTTACAATAGCCGTAAGTTAACTGCATAATTGTTATGCCATTTCATTGAAAACATCACAGCAATCATAAAACTGTTTATGTTCATTTTTTGCATTACCGCAAAATATACTAGCGAGTCAAATGCTTAGAAATATTAACCTTTACTGTGCGGGACACGAGTCACTAGTGTCCTTTGCAAACAGTGTATATCCATATGCACTCTGTGTCATGTTACACATTTCTTTAGAAACACCCGTACGTATTCACCATAAGCTTAACCTGTTTGAAGTTTAGAATAGTCAATTTCAAAACTCAGCGTTGTAAGGGTTAACCAAAGGTAAGGTAGAACCTGTCTCACGTGACCATCAAAAAGAGGAGTAATTATGTGTCTGTAAGGAGGGTGGTAGCCTAATGCAGGTCAAAAGTTGCAGAAAGCTCCTATACTCCTAAACCAACTTTCTGTACTATTTTTGTCCTGCATTAAGCAACCACCTGCTTTTAGTGAATCCTATGTTCAATAACTTAATATCGGTTCCAATGTGTATTAAAACATGAATTATTGTGCCATGGCAGAAACCGTAGAAACTGTTTAAGTCCATAAGCACATACCACAGGCCCTGGTCTCAGCACATACCACAGGCCCTGGTCTCAGCACATACCACAGGCCCTGGTCTCAGCACATAACACAGGCCCTGGTCTCAGCACATAAGACAGGTCCTGGTCTCAGCACATAACACAGGCCCTGGTCTCAGCATTTAACCCTTACAATGCGGGACACGAGTCACGTATGTCCTTGACAAACAGTGTTGACCCAGATGAGAGGGCTCCTAGAGGAGCCCTCTCATCAGGGTTTGCACTGTTTGTCATATTAAACGTTTCTTTAGAAAAATCAGTAAATATTCACCGTGGGCTTGCCCTGTTTGAATTTTGGATTATTCCATTTGATAAATTCAGCGTTGTTAGGGTTAATAGTATCCAACTTGTTTGACACTGGTTATTTCTTTGAACGCAAAATGGAAAACAATCTGTTTCAAACTCCAGATAAGAGGACACTATCAACGACAATTTTCCCAACATGCTTAACCCTTCGTTTGCTATTCACGTCAATATGCGTACCTGTAAATAGTGAAGACCCAGATGAGACAGCTCCTGTAGGAGCTGTCTCATCAGGGTCTGCACTATTTACAAGTTAAATGTGCAACCAGTGCACTCCACAGCAGTGATTGCACAGCGAAATATTTGTACACAGTGAAGATATATGTAATTATACAACAGGGCATGGGTAAAGAAGGAGAAATGTATTTTGAAATTCAGCAAGAGAAGGGTTAAGTTTAGATATACGTGTTAAAAGTTTGATTGTGAAACACATTGACTCAGTTACGCATTTTTGTCAAATGTTCTGATATTTGATCGTATATTGTGACAATGGATTTAAAATGGCAGCATTTAAACTTTGCAAGATCGTCAGATGAGAAAGCATACTTTTACAAACAGTTTGGATCCAGACGAGACGACGAGTTACCCGGCGTCTCATCAAGATCCAAACTGTTTGACACCCTGATTGTACTTTAGTAGACTAGTTGATTATAGCTTGACTTTTGAAAATGTAGTTTGTGAAAAATCCTGTAAAACTAATTTGCTCAGTAGGCTAACGGTTAATCCTAATAAAGCTAAGCAACGTTCGACCGTAAAACTTGTAGTCTACTTCAATTCTTAATATTCATATTCCATTCATTCCTTTCAAACACACAATGTCAGAATGACAAACAGTAAGTTGCGGTTCTGATAATGCACTTGGTTACTCGGCACTAGCATACTGTTTCTCTTGAAAAAGCAATCCCATATCCACGCTGTAAAGAAGCAACGTCTACTCAAATTTTGATAAAGTGTGAGTGTGAATAAATCTGATTTATTCATTTTTACAAGAAATATTGACCGACTGACACACAACTTGGACCCTGATGAGACGCCATTCCATCGCAACCAAGCTGTTCAAATGCTGCGAGTCATGTCTCATAAAGGGTGAACTATAATCTTACCTCATCATGCCCCAAGTTGGCCTCAATTTTGGCCAGCGTCATTGCCGACCCGCCGTGGTCATGGACAGGATCGGAAAGGTCAATGCTGTGTAACTTTAGGTTAACGCTGGTGCTATTTCTTGAGCCGTGTCTGAAAACGATATAATTATATATATATACGTTATCAATGAGCATACAGTTAAAAGTCTGGTTGCTCAAAATATGGTGCGGAGAAACGTTTGTTATTGGTTTTCTTTCGTTTAAGCCTTTTATGTAACTACATATCTGATGTCTAAATTGTTTGATGTTATGATTAAATACCCTGGGAAAGAATGGAAGACAACTAGAAATAAAATTGTAGCAGACGAAACAAGAGGCGCGTGCGGCGCCAACGCTCGTCTGATTTGGTGTTTATCCAGCTAATGAAAACAATAAAGGGCCATAACTCCAAAAGTTTGTTTTATATGTAGAGTCCTTCCCTTCATTGAGATCTATTAACCTATGAATTTCCATGTTGATACCTCTTATACTTCTCGAGTAATGAGCTACATTAAAGATTTTGCACGCCGCCGACGACGGCGACAACGACAACGACTACGACCCAGTGATTACAATAGCTCGACAGACGATCTAGTAAAATTACAGTCTTCTGTTTGCAATTATAAAAAAAGTTTCTTTCTTTACTAGAAAAAAATACAATAAGTAACATTCGTCATGGGCAGAGTGTTGCATGAATATGCATAAAGTGAATGTTTGACCCTATCCTGCATGAATATCCATGTAAGATATAATGACGTCATGAATATCAATTATATTAATGTGTTATAATAGAACATAGACATAGGACTGTTAGGCCATGGCAGAAACTGAAGAATCGTATCTCTATTATATCACACATAAATATCATATGAAATCTCTTTTGGGAATATTTTCTTCATCGTGTATCATATCTTAAGCCAACAGAGCCTATCCTGATCAGACTGTTCCTATATGAGCCGTCTGGTCTGGGTCTACTCTGTTCGCAAAAGCGTTGGAACTCGTATTTATAGATTAAAGGTTTAAAGAGATACAATGTATAAACTTACCCTGAATCAAAGCTATGAACTTCGCACTGGAATTGTTTCACTATGTCTTCCTCAAGAGAAAAGTCTTTCTGATACCTTAAAGAAATGTAAAACAAAAGCCATGATAACAATATGAATAGTTGCGCTGTCCTGGCTATTCTTGTTTCACAAAGCCCATTATGAGCGTGCAAACTTAAAAGCGGCAAAAACTCGGAAAGTCTCATACAATGCAGACATTCCGATCAAATCGTTTAAATATTTGGCCACACTTTCAACGGAAACATCTTAAACATCTCTCAACGGTTTGGCATAAATAATTAAAATAAAATACCTACATTATTACCGGCATAGGATAGAGGCATATTTTTAAGCAGACAACTCGTTACCTACAGATGAGGCAGGCCGACAATGAGGAGGGATTCCGATTGCGCAAAGAGTGCTCAAAGTTGAAGGGAAGTAACTTTGACAGAAAATGTAGAAACAATTCTATATTATTTCAAAAGCAAACCGAACCATTCCAGGATTAGACCGCTCTTACAGGAGCCGCCCGATCTGGTTCTACCTTGTTGATTAAATCGTCAAAGGGCATTTCAATGGGGATATGGTCAAGCGACCACCTGCTTTTAACATCAGCAATATTTACTCATTGTGTTGCCTGGTTTGGAGACGTTCCTACATAATTATATAACATTGTAGAAGATAATGATTATGCAATGTCGTACAGTGAATGCTCCTGTTATTTTACATTAAAACACAAAGGTGCAAAATACATTGAATATTGAATCATTGATGATACAAGAGTATGCCATGCTCCTTAGAACCTGACCTGGACCAAAACGTTTTTGTAATAGTCACGAAGAACATAAATCTGCAGAGTACTTAACCCTTCTCTTGCTGAATCTTAAAACACATGTCTCCTTCTTTCCCCATGCCCTGTTGTATTATTTACATATATCTTCACTGTGTACAAGCATACCGTTGTGCAATCACGGCTGTGGAGGGCACTGGTTGCTCAATCAACTTGTAAATAGTGAAGACCCTGATGAGACAGCTCCTGCAGGAGCTGTCTCATCTGGGTCTTCATTATTTACAGGTAGGTATATTGACGTGAATAGCAAGCGAAGGGTTAAGTCATTACGATATTGAAAATGTCATCCTTTGTGCCTGTATTTGCGACAGCTTGGATAATGATGTTACATCGAAATGGAAGTAGTCAAAATTGCACCAGATACAAAATTGAACCGACATTATCTTACACAACGGGGTAAGGGTAAAACCTGATAGGGACATAGACAAACAGTGCAGATCCAGACCAGATGCCTTCTGCATTAGCCCCCCCCCCCCCCCACTACCACAGCCTTTACTGTTATAGGCAGACGGTGCCGACCCAGACCAGATGGTTTCTGCACTAGCCTTGTATCTGTCAGTAGCCATAATAGGCTACCTGAGGTTTTAACCTTCGATTGCCATTTACGTCTATGTACCTACCTGTAAATAGCGAATACCCATATGAGGTAGCTCCTGCAGGAGCTGTCTCATCAGGGTCTGTACTATTTACATGTTGATTGTGCAACCAGTACACTCTACAACAGTGATTGCACAGCGAAGTACTTGTATACAGTGAAGATATATGTATGCAATTATAGGGCATGGGTAAAGAAGGAGAAGTGTATTTTAAGATTCAGCAAGAGAAGGGCTTAAACCAGGTGTGTTGGTACTAAACCTCAAACTGATCCCACCTTCACCCAAGTCCAAATGTAAAGTAAAAATCCTCATCCAGACAACTCCACAACATAAGTAACGAGGCCAAGACAACAGTCCACTTAGACAACCCGATTATATATGACAACACTTTGAATGCTGAATTTTAAAATACATTTCTCCTTCTTTACACATGCCTGTTGTATAATTACATATATTTTTACAGTTTTACTGTGTACAAGTATTTCGCTATGCAATCACTGCTCTGGAGTGCGCTGGTTGCACAATCAAATGGTAAATAGTGCAGATCCTGATGAGACAGCTCCTGCAGGAGCTGTCTCATCTGGGTCTTCACTATTTACAGGTGGGTATATTGAGGTGAATAGCAAGCGATGGGTTAATGTAAAAAATAATGACTTCAGGGATATGAATAAGAATTATATTAATTGTTATAATAGCATCTGAACACATGAATTTCTTGCTATGGCAGAAACTGTAGAATCATATCCATATTTTATCATAAGTAAACAGAGCAGACTCTGATCAGACGGATCCTTGTGGAGCCGTCTGATCCGAATCTACCCTGTAGACATGTAAAGGCATAGAAAGGCGTATTTATGGTATACGGGGTCCATTCAATTGGAAAGTATAACATTTGGAGAACTAAGAAAGATAAACAGTGCAGACACTGACAAGAATTATCCACCAAGAAGCCTCTGGGCAGAATCTAAACTGTTCACAAATGCTAGTGAATTCGTTCCTCGTAAGGAACAAAGAAAAATAAATAAAAGTTCTTACCCAAATGAATACACCAGACAAGGCGCTGAGATGTTTGGAACATAATCCATACAAATAGAGTTCTGACTACCTTCACTGCCAATGGAGAATTGCTTCTTGCAATCAAGCTGTGTAATTTTCAGGTACCTGCAAAACACCGACGGTATTATAACCCTCAACAGAATTGTTCAAAAACTGCCGACTGGTTTTTATCAACATTAGTTGACCCTTGTTACACTGCAACTTTGCAAACTGTGTAGAACCATTTCATCATCGACTGATCAGGGTCCATGCTTATAAAACTTTTTAGGTGAGTCTGATTTCGTTCTCAAGTTTTTGATTGGTCAGATTTGAGCAAAGGCTCAAATCTGACCAATCAAAAGCTTGAGAATTCACATCTGACCAATCAAAAGATTGAGAACGAACTCGGACTCAGCTAAAAAGCTTTATAAGCATGGACCCTGGTTCTTAACTGTTCGATATTCATTAGGCCCTCATCAGTGTTTGTTAATCGGTGTAACGAAAAGTGTAGAACTTGATCAGATGTCGCTTTTGAATCGCGATGGTTCTTCTGAATCTTGTTCTTCATTCTTTACAAAGCATAACGGTTACTGTTTGTAAGGCAAAGCTCATACATAAAAACTATATATTATAGAGTAGAAGACTCGTGTTACGAACTCAGAATCGTTTTGCATGTGATACCTTGAGGTTCTAATACTCGCATATAAATGATTTCAAACTACATGTATTCTCTGTTTTGCGAAGAAAGACTGCAACTTTCAAAACAAACTAACACGATGTCTTACCAGCTCATTAATGAGACAACATATTGAGCAAACTGACGTCGGAAACACAATGGTCTGATCTAGCTAATGTGTTCCACCACTCTTCAGAACCGGAATCAACAAGTAATGCAGTTGAGAACCTGACAAGACACAGAGTGTCTCGACTTCACGTCTGCTTTAACACATTCCCTCCTAGTGGCGCATTTTTACGCCTCTGTAAAAGTCACATTTTGAAACCATTTTGATAGATAGGCCATTGCTAAATAGGAGCAAATGCCCTATTTATCACAATGGTTTCAAAACTACACAATTCTAAAAATAATAATTTCGATAAATACTCATTTTCAGTATATTCAGTATATTTATTCAAAGACTTTGGGTCTAAAATAGTCAAGGAGGGAATGAGTTAAAGAGTGTAACCATTTACCTCATTAATATTCATGCAACAACTTATGAAATCATGAATATGTATTTTTATAATTTACATTTTTTTATAATGGTACATGAATAATCAAAGTGTTGGCCATGTCAGTTTCAGAACTGTGTCATCCAATAAGCAAACAGAACAGACCCAATTAAGTTTGAAGGAGTCTATATTCTGGATCTACTCCGTTTGTTGAGATGCCAAGAGTTGGCTCTTTTGAAAAGATGTTAATAAATCTAAATTAGTGATCAGGATTATAGATTGGCAGGTGGGAGAAAATGGTTCGTTTATTTTGGAACTGGGAAATGAATCAATTGGATGTGTGCAAGATCAAAACTAGTCAACACCATTTACATTTTATCAGCGACTTCTAGTTAAATTGAATTGCGCAACATCCATTTTCCCTGTTGATGAGACACCGTAAAAGAAAGATAATTTATGCTAGGATAAATCGCTGGCATCTTTAGATAGGTTCCGCATACAATGCAGAGCCTGATCAGGGGGTTTCTTCACGGGCCATTTAATATGGTTCTACACTACTTGTGTAGGACTCATGTAGGGGTGTATGGCATCGATGCCATACATAATACTTAATTCAGACCCTTTTATTACTAATATAACAGCTCTGTTAGATATTACCGACTCATTGCTCTGATAATGTCTTGGTGTATTCAGACCCTACCACTTACTCGCAGCAGCTCTGTCAGATACTCCTATCTCAGTGTTCTGGTAATGTTTCAATGTATTCAGACCCTGTCACTTACTCGCAGCAGCTCTGTCAGATACTCCTATCTCAGTGTTCTGGTAATGTTTCAATGTATTCAGACCCTACCACTTACTCGCAGCAGCTCTGTCAGATACTCCTATCTCAGTGTTATGGTAATGTTTCAATGTATTCAGACCCTGTCACTTACTCGCAGCAGCTCTGTCAGATACTCCTATCTCAGTGTTCTGGTAATGTTTCAATGTATTCAGACCCTGTCACTTACTCGCAGCAGTTCTATCAGATATTCCTATCTCAGTGTTCTGGTAATGTTTCAATGTATTCAGACCCTACCACTTACTCGCAGCAGCTCCGTCAGATACTCCTATCTCAGTGCTATGGTAATGTTTCAATGTATTCAGACCCTACCACTTACTCGCAGCAGCTCCGTCAGATACTCCTATCTCAGTGCTATGGTAATGTTTCAATGTATTCAGACCCTGTCACTTACTCGCAGCAGTTCTATCAGATATTCCTATCTCAGTGTTCTGGTAATGTTTCAATGTATTCAGACCCTGTCACTTACTCGCAGCAGCTCCGTCAGATATTCCTATCTCAGTGCTATGGTAATGTTTCAATGTATTCAGACCCTACCACTTACTCGCAGCAGCTCCGTCAGATATTCCTATCTCAGTGTTCTGGCAATGTTTCAATGTATTCAGACCCTACCACTTACTCGCAACAGCTCCGTCAGATATTCCTATCTCAGTGTTCTGGCAATGTTTCAATGTATTCAGACCCTACCACTTACTCGCAGCAGCTCCGTCAGATATTCCTATCTCAGTGCTATGGCAATGTTTCAATGTATTCAGACCCTGTCACTTACTCGCAGCAGCTCCGTCAGATATTCCTATCTCAGTGCTATGGTAATGTTTCAATGTATTCAGACCCTGTCACTTACTCGCAACAGCTCCGTCAGATATTCCTATCTCAGTGCTATGGTAATGTTTCAATGTATTCAGACCCTGTCACTTACTCGCAGCAGTTCTATCAGATATTCCTATCTCAGTGTTCTGGTAATGTTTCAATGTATTCAGACCCTGTCACTTACTCGCAGCAGTTCTATCAGATACTCCTATCTCAGTGCTATGGTAATGTTTCAATGTATTCAGACCCTGTCACTTACTCGCAGCAGCTCCGTCATATATTCCTATCTCAGTGTTCTGGTAATGTTTCAATGTATTCAGACCCTGTCACTTACTCGCAGCAGTTCTATCAGATACTCCTATCTCAGTGCTATGGTAATGTTTCAATGTATTCAGACCCTGTCACTTACTCGCAGCAGCTCCGTCAGATATTCCTATCTCAGTTGGTAATGTTTCAATGTATTCAGACCCTGTCACTTACTCGCAGCAGCTCCGTCAGATATTCCTATCTCAGTGCTATGGCAATGTTTCAATGTATTCAGACCCTGTCACTTACTCGCAGCAGCTCCGTCAGATATTCCTATCTCAGTGTTCTGGTAATGTTTCAATGTATTCAGACCCTGTCACTTACTCGCAGCAGCTCCGTCAGATATTCCTATCTCAGTGCTATGGTAATGTTTCAATGTATTCAGACCCTGCCACTTACTCGCAGCAGCTCCGTCAGATATTCCTATCTCAGTGCTATGGTAATGTTTCAATGTATTCAGACCCTGTCACTTACTCGCAGCAGCTCCGTCAGATATTCCTATCTCAGTGTTCTGGTAATGTTTCAATGTATTCAGACCCTGCCACTTACTCGCAGCAGCTCCGTCAGATATTCCTATCTCAGTGCTATGGTAATGTTTCAATGTATTCAGACCCTGTCACTTACTCGCAGCAGCTCCGTCAGATATTCCTATCTCAGTGCTATGGTAATGTTTCAATGTATTCAGACCCTGTCACTTACTCGCAGCAGCTCCGTCAGATATTCCTATCTCAGTGTTCTGGTAATGTTTCAATGTATTCAGACCCTGCCACTTACTCGCAGCAGCTCCGTCAGATATTCCTATCTCAGTGTTCTGGTAATGTTTCAATGTATTCAGACCCTGTCACTTACTCGCAGCAGCTCCGTCAGATATTCCTATCTCAGTGTTATGGTAATGTTTCAATGTATTCAGACCCTGTCACTTACTCGCAGCAGCTCCGTCAGATATTCCTATCTCAGTGCTATGGTAATGTTTCAATGTATTCAGACCCTGTCACTTACTCGCAGCAGCTCCGTCAGATATTCCTATCTCAGTGCTATGGTAATGTTTCAATGTATTACTTACTCGTGTAAAAGCTCCGTCAGATCTTCCTGGCGGAGTGCTCTGATAATATCCTCTGGTGGGATTTGTTTTCCGAACTTGCTCAGTGCGTATGTACCGGGGTGATCCATTTTCTTTATAATGTCGATCAGTGCAGGTGCCTGTAATGCAAAATGAACCCCGTATACAAAAGTCAACCAAAGGCATGACAAAACAGTGTAGAACCAGACCACCTGTGGCGTTAAAACGCATTTCCATATCATGGTCTGCATTGTTGCCAACCTATCAGGGTCTGTAATGTTTTGCTAGCTTGTGTGTAGAACCTGATCAGATACCTGTTTTAAACGTGATGGCTGAGCCGGTACTACCTGGTCTGCATAGTCGACATATTTAAGGTTGGTGTTCGTATAGAGGAGCGTAGATAGTGTAGGTAAATAAATGATCGGTGAGGGTAGTAGAATGTATGGTGACCACTTAATGAACAGACACGTGTCTTTAAACGCAAGTGGCTGTTTAACTCTTTGCAATCAGAGCAGACCCTGATCAGACGGCTCCTGGAGGAGCCGTCTGATCAGGATCTGCTCTGTTTGCTTATAACATGTCATAGTTCTGACTCTACATTTTGTTTTATCTAAGAAAAACATTCATGCGTACATGTGTACCATCATTAGAAAATATTCTAATTTGATATTCATATAGTCGTTATTTCTTACATGAATATCTATCGGGTAAAGGATTAACAGAGAACGTAAATTGTACACGTAAGGATTTTTTCTGCACACATGTAACTTCATTCGGCATTAACGAAGAGTCATTTACAAATTTTGCAATTATACTAGATCCATATAAAGCGGTTCTTGTATGAGCCTTCTGATAAGAGTTTGCCGTTTGCTTATGAAATACTATTGATATGATTTTACAGTTTCATTTGCAACAGTTTTAGCAATGTTAGACATGCCCTTTACCATGATGCTATTATATGACCAATATAGATACAGTGGGTATAACGGAGTATAAATATTCCTGGAGTAAAATGTTAACCCTTCGCTTGCTGAATTTTAAAATACATTTCTCCCTTTTTAGCCATGCCCTGTTTAATAACTACGTATATCTTCACTGTGTACAAGTATTTTGCTGTGCAATCACTGCTGTGGAGTGCACTGGTTGCACAATCAACTTGTAAATAGTGCAGACCCTGATGAGACAGCTCCTGCAGGAGCTGTCTCATCTGGGTCTTCACTATTTACAGGTAGGTATATTGACGCGAATAGCAAGCGAAGAGTTAAGTTACCACCTGTCTTGAATACCTAAAGTAGCCCTTTACTCTATAAATACTCCTTTCTATGCCTTTATAAGGAGAGAAGACCCAAATCCGACGGCTCCTCAAGGCAGGTCGCTGCTTCATGCAGGGTGAAAGTCATGCAGAAAGCTCCTAGAGGAGCTTTCTGTGTGACTTTTACCCTGCATTAACCCTTTCACCGCCACAGTCGAGTAAATCCACCACGACAAATAGTGCAGTCCCAGATCAGACGCCGCCTTTTCAAGGCGGCGTCTGATCATGGACTTCACTATTTGTCTCAATCTCTAGTTCTATATATGTGCTTTATTCCTTTGAAATTTGCATTTATTTATCTCATTTCCTTATTTTACTGTATGATTTAACAAAGTTGGATTGCAGACGACAATTAGAAATTTGGCGCTGAAAGGGTTAAGCTGCTACCTATCTCCCAGACCGATACTCATACTAAATTAAACGTGCGGTTTATATACGCGTTACTGTATATCATATAAGTGTTCAGTTATTCGGGTTTGCAAGGTTTGAGACGTCCTAAAAACAAGCTGTTTCCTTATTTGAATAACTTTGTCAGAATACATATAATGCAACTGACACTATCATTATACCTCTTAATAAAATAAATTTAAGACAACAACGGCTGTCGCAAAGGGCGCCTTAACCCTTCTCCTCATATGCTATTTTTAGATCCAACCACTTTGAATAAATCTACCAATTAGGAACATTAACTAGAGAAAACGAAAATTTTAGAATTTTGTAGTCTGAAACCATTGTGATAAATTGAGCATTTGCTCCTATAGGAGCAAATGCTCTATTTATTACAATGGTTTCACAAAGTGACTTTTACAGAAGCGGCAAAAGTCGTCAATACCCTTTACTCCATAAATACTCCTTTTGATACCTTTGCAAGCACCGAATACCTAGATCTGACGTCTCCTATAGGATCCATAGTATCAAGGTCTTCTCTGTTTACTCATGACATAACATAGATCTGATTTTACACTTTCTGGCTTGGTAAGTCATTCCTATGTTCGTATGCCATTTATGGAGTGAAGGGTTAAGATTGCATTAAGCGGTCGCTGTAGGTATGTCTTACAGTAAATGGTATCTTGTATTGCATTTTACAGAACGCACGTGTACGTGTGCGTGTGTGCGCGTGCGTGAATGTGTGTCATCCCTTCGACTAATTAATATCCATGTAAGAAATAGTGACATCGTGAATAGTTTTACCTGAAGTTTAATAATGGTATATGATTTGGTTGATTGCATCGCGACGTGCAGCTAATTACATATGGAGAATGCCCCCCCCCCCCCCCCCCCCTTGAGGATCTTCTGTGCATGGAAGAAATTGTAATATGCCGTGCACAAAACATCCGGGTACACTCACCGACCTAGAACAAGCCCGCCGGAAAGCTTCCTCACATGAAAATCTAAATGTCAACACCAGAGTCCATGCTTATAAAACGTTTAGTTGAGTCTGAGTTCGTTCTCGAGTTTTTGATTGGTCAGATTTGAGCCAAAGGCTCAAATCTGACCAATCAAAAGCTTGAGAACTCAAATCTGACCAATCAAAAGCTTGAGAACGACGAACTCAGTCTCAACTAAAAGTTTTATAAGCATGGACCCAGGATTCGAACCACAGTGGTGAGGAGCTAAGTGATTGCAATCGAAGACCATAACCATTCGGCCACAGGGACCCTAATTGTATATGAATATGTGCGGAATTTACTCTATGTAATTTCATAATCAAACAGAACACAGTGATCTCGTTCTGCTCATTTTGCAAATACCTCTCTATTTAGTCAAGAGATATGTGTTCAAACATACAGTGAAAACCAATAACATTCCGTATTGTACTCAACAATTGGCATGCACACGTTGTATATCACTATCAGACCAATAGATAAAGGTTTGTATTCATACAATAAAAGTGTCATGTCTCCATCAAACCATATGTTGTCACAACTCTAGCGTTAGAATAGTCTCTTCCGGACGATTCTAAAGAGTGTCTCATCAAAGGGTTTGGTGGAGAAATGTAGCAGCTGTTCCCCACTAAACCCTATATTGTTTGATGGGAAAATAAAGGAGTTATTCTTGAAAATGTTTAAACTTTACGCATCTTATCTGGAGCTCTGAGATTAATTTATAATATGTTCCATGTCACATATTTCCAATTCGTTCAAATTTTGTGAAGCTATTGATCGAGTTCCAAACAGCATGGATCCTGATGAGACGCCGATTTACTCTGGATCCAGGCCGCCGGCTTAATAAAGGCGCATATGCAAAACAATAAAAACCTCTCTAAATTTGAATTCTAGTAGAGAATAATTTAAACAATGTTAGGCAGGTTGCTGCTTAATGCAGAGTGAAAGTCATGCAGAAAGCTCCTAGAGCTTTACGCTGCATTAAGCTGCTATCTGTGTCCAAGACCGATACTAAATTGAACGTCCGGTTTAGAGAGGTTTTACTGTATATTATATAAATGTTCGGTTATTAAGGTTTCGACACACGTTCTACAAACAAGCTGTTTCCTTATTTGAATAACTTTTTCGGAATACAGGTAATACAACTGGCATTTTCATTATTCCTGTTGATAAAATCAATTGATGACAACAAAAGCTATCGCATAATTATGGCACTTTAATGCAGCGATACTCATAAACTCGTTTTCCATATTCATCATATCCTATTACAAGTACACTCATACAATGTCCAACGGAACACCTACTATTTTCCTACACATACAATGATTAAAACGAGGTCGCTCCTATAGGAGCTTTCTGCATTACTGTTGCCCGGCATTAAGTAACAATTTGCCTTTTACGACCCCTACTTCCCCTATTACGACCCCTACTTCCGATAAATACACGGCAGCCTATGATAGGGCCTACTGTAAATTCAGCAACAATCTCCAAAGTGATCTAAGGCCGTTACTTTCCTGTACTCAAATGCAAAACATTGTCTTTCATAAAAGAAATTGCAATACATAAAATTAGATAAAAGAATGACATACACGTGTTCAATGCGCCAGAGTTAAATGTATCAGAAACCTATTCTCACGGTTGAAGAAGCATGTGAACATATCTAAACGGTTTTACATGAAAGCAAATCTTATAATTATGATCGTCTTGCTTGTGTTGATTAGGCCTACGGGGATGTAAAAATGCAAATGTACACGGTGTATGAACATCATGTAGTCATATAGGCTTATTGTATGCACAAATTGTATTCAATTTGTGGTCGAACTAGAAAGGGATTCTATGATAAGACTTTTCGAAAACTGATAGGCAGGTGGTTAAATGGTTGTTGGTATTACACGTATTCAAATGGAAAGATATTAACTGATTCCTTAATTAAATGATGTGACCAGTGTAAACTCGTATATGAAAGTGTGCTTTCTTTCAAACCGAACGAGTGGGTATTAAGTACAAAGTACGTAACAGGGGATAGAAATAAACCGACAATGAACATTACTATATTAACCCTTCTCTTGCTGAATTTTAAAATAAATTTCTCCTTCTTTACCCATGCCCTGTTGTATAATTACATATATCTTCACTGTGTACAAGTATTTCGCTGTGCAATCACTGCTGTGGAGTACACTGGTTGCACAATCAATTTACAGGTAGGTATATTGACGTGAATAGCAAGCGAAGGGTTAAAACATTAGTGATAAAACTGTTCAAACGAACAAAATTTGGATACCGTCAAATCAAAAACTGCGTTCAAAATATTCCATTTACCTGTTGGTGACTTCCTAAATGAACCAGCACAAATGTTGTCACAGACATAGTCACCAAAATCAAGGGCAGGCATTTGATAGGAGGGGCTGAAAATAACAACAATATAACGCTAAAAGTTCCACCATACTGGGTCTCTATCAAAGAATAAACTGACAAAAAATCTCTACATCTTTACAGATATCTTAAGTGTAAAGTCAGTCAAACAAAACATAGTTTTGTGTTTGCTTGACTTTACAGTTACATGGTAAGACGTCCGACTGACCCATAATTAGATCTCACTTTGATGGCCACTTTAGATGTTTTCTTGTCTCAGTACTCTATTTTTGTGATGAGGCAATGTAGGGTCGAAATATTAGAGCTAGAACTAAATGTTTATCTAGAATTAACAAATTTCATTTTTGGAATAGTTGTATTTATTGAACAACACTACAGTAAGACCTGTCAAAAGCGGCCATCAAAACGAGTTCTAACGAGGTTTGTTTTTGTCACAAAAACATGTCTTCCCCATTACATCATAGTTCCAATACACAAATGTAATGTCCAACTCCAAAGTTACCAGGGTCTAAATTTTAAGTCATCAGTCAATAACGGCAAATTTATAAGGAGAAGACAAACCACCAGGTGCACAACAATGCATGCTGGTCAACTTTCCAGTGAAGTTTGGTGAGTCTATCCCTACTGGTTTCAAAGATACGCTTGGCATAAAGTTTATCTAATTTAAGTAATCATATCACGGGAAATAACTAAAAAATTATCAGGGGGTGGGGCAATTCAAATAAAACCCAAGTGCATAACAACTCATGCTGGTGAACATTCCTGTGAAGTTTAGTGACTCTAGCCCTAGTGGTTTCAGAGATATGTACGACACTAAAAAATTGTCTAATTTAAGTCATCAGGGGCAGTAATTCCAAAGTTAATAGGGAGATAAAATTAGAAAAAAACAGGTGCACAACACTGAACATGCATGAATCGCGTAACAAGACGTGTATCGTAACAACCCTGTATTACGTAGTAACAGTATGTTGAACAAAGAACGCGTAACTCTTTAGAAGTCATGTTTTTTTATATTCTGCAACAATTTTCACAACATGGGTAATAGGGGTGAATTTAAACATTGTGTTATCCCTTTTCCTGATCTAAATTTATTCCAATGCTCAATAATTACTGCATATTCATAGATAAAATAGTTATAATGAAATATGGAAGGTGGAACGTTGTAACCATTTTAGAAACTAAAGAAACAGATCTATACAATTCCATTAGCAAACAGAGCAGAACCTGGTCAGACGGGGCCCATAGGAGCCGTCAGATATGGATCGGCTCTGTTTGCAAACACTTGAAAAATTGCTAGCGTTGCGATCGTTAAAGACCACTGGCGACCTCTGAGACCTCTGAAACCTCTGAAACCGCCGACTGTCTGCGATTGTCGGCGACTAAATTCCATAAAATGATTCGCAGTCACAATGGCGATGCATCTGCGACCACCGTAAGACATGTTGTTGATGATGGTGCGTCAAGTCACTGTTATTCGTACGATATTCTTACGAAGGTTCCACAATCACTTCCGACTCGTTGTGTGGTCACGTGATCTATGCCTAGTCGCGGATAATCTTTAGGTAGTCGCTGGTGATTGCACGACAGTCGTATTAATTGTAGAAAGGTCGCTGATAGTCGTAGGGTTGTAGGGAAGATCACCAACGACCTGTTAAAGATTGTAGGATATTTTCGCACGACGATCGCATGATAAGCTAAGGTAAAACCCTCAAAGGTTACCTCTTAAAGAATACCGGCGACCAGTTCGATCGTAAGGATGTTGTTGTGCGTGATCAACAACCTCTCTGCGACTAAAATTGGTCGCACGAAAAGAAACGATTACTGAAGACCAACCTGGATTATCAGTGACTTGTCGTGCGACCTTCGTACGAATATCGGCGACAGGAGGTCGATAGAAATCGTAAACAGGTCATAAAAGGTCGTAGGCCTAGCAGGATTGGGCCCTGAGGTTGTTGTACATTATCAACAATCCCTCTACGACTGAAATACGACTGAAATTGGTCACACAATTGGAAACGATTACCAAAGATTACTGAAGACAACCCGCGTTTAACAGTGACTTATCGTGCGACCTTCGTACGAATATCGGCGACCAGAGGTCGGTAGCAATCGTAAACAGGTCTTAAGGGGTCGTAAGGTCTAGTGGGACTGAGTCACTTTGCCCTTAGAGGATTATTACCACAGTACTTAACAAACAGTTCAGATCCTAACGAGATGTCGTGTCACTCGGCGTCTAATCTGTATCAAAACTGTTTGCATATAGATAATCACTGGTGTGACACTGCAAGCGAAAGAATTAAATGCGAGACACGGAGTTACTGGCATGTTCAATCAGTGTTGATCGAGATTTGAGGGCTTATAGAGGAGCCTTGCTGAGAGATCTGCACTATTTGTGATTTAAATTTTATTTTTTATTCTTTAATAGATTCTACAGATAAACGCTGACGACCCATTCCATTGTGAATACAGTAAACCTGTCTTAAGCGAACATGAAAAAGAGGTCTAGTTATTGGTATGTAGGGCATGTGGTATATCTTAATACAGGTCAAAAGTAATGCAGAAGGCTCCCGTGGGAACTTTCTGCATTACCTTTGCCCTGCATTAAGCAACCATATGCTATTTAACACTTCTGTTTGTCAACAAGTTATGGGGGCATTGAAAGTAATGCTTTCCCCTATCGGTTGAACTCTGTATCACAATTCTCACGCATCTGATTGGTCTGATTCTGAATTTGCAAAGAATCTGACCAATCAGATAATTGATAATGATCTCAGACTCGGACTCAAAAGTTTTATAACCTTGGACCCGGGTGAGACACTGAGTTACATAAAACGTAAATATTGCACAATTGCCGGTAGCACACAAAATACTTACTGTTCATATTTTAACCATCTACTGCTTTAAATACGCCTTGTTACGCCTTTGCAAACATATTAAACTCAGCTCAGGGCCTGTTAATTTAATCTGATTGAAATGCATATGCCATAATTTCTTACATTAATATTCATGTTGTAAATAGTTGAAATAAGCTACAGTGTGTAAACTTGTGTTGTAGTCAAACCCTTTTCATGCTGAACAAACTCTCTGCCCAGTCTTTGCTGAACTTTCACGGATTACCGATCAAATCAAACGTTTGCGAAATGATTGACGAAGTGTCAAACAGTGTGGATCATAACGAGAAGCCGAGTTATTCGGCGTATCATCTGGATTCAGTCTGTTTGCAAAGGCCAGTCAAGATGTGGTTAGCATGATTAGAGTTACAAGGCTCGTGTTGAAAGGTGTTCACTTAACACTTTCCCTCATATTCTATTTTTAGATCCAACCTCTTTGAATAAATCTACCGAATAGGAACATTAATTAGGGAAAAGGAAAATTTCAGAATTTTGTATTTTCAAACCATTGTGATAAATAGAGCATTTATATCCTATAGGAGCAAATGCTCTATTTATCACAATGGTTTCACAAAGTGACTTTTAAAGAGTCGTCGATATGAGGGAAATGGTTAAGAGCATAGATAACTAGTGGTTTTTGTCACAAAAACGGATGTCTCCCCTCTAATAAAAACCAAAGGTGCTCGACGCATGCTTGGACTCACCCATGGAAACAAACCCCCCCCCCCCCCCCCCCAAAAAAAAAAAATAAAAAAAAAATATTGTGATGGAAGTATGTTAAACTAGCATAAAACTATCTATTTGAACCTTAAACCACTCCGAAAAACGAGAAAAGCACGACCCGGAAATTTTTTTCCTATCGGGTCTATATATATAAACGCGAATTATGCTGAAACACACTCGAAAAATATTCAACTTACCGCAGTTAAAACGGTGCTGGCTATTTAATGTCTGCTATGAGACGCCAGTTTTCTTTCTCCTACTTTCGTTTTGAACGGAGGTGGCCAAATCGCTGTGGCCCGGATATTTGCATATCGAATAGTTTATGAGCCGGGTCACAGCAAAATGGTCGCATCCGTTCAAAAGGAAAGTTGGAGAAAGAAAGCTGGCGCCTCGTAGCTGACTGGAAATAGTAAGCACCGTTTTAATTGCGGTGAGTTTAATGTTTTTAGATAGTGTTTAACCATAATTCGCGTTTTTGTTGAAAAGATTAATGAATACAGACCCCCTATATACGTCTATGCATCCTGGCGGGAGTCACATCGTTTCGCTCTAGCGTTTTTTCAAATTCGCGGTCTTGCAGCGACAAGACGGAGCAATATTTAAGGAAAGCACTAATTGTGCCGCTTAGCATATGGAATTTGGAACGGATCAAGACCAAACTGATTGAAATCGGTGTTGAATTGGCTTTGCTGTAAGACTTTGAAAAACATGACTGTTGTATTTTCCGCCGCTGATCTGTCGTAGGTAGATACCTTTCAATACATATATAGACCCGATAGGAAATTTGTTCCGGGTCATGTTTTTCTCGTTTTCGGAGTGGTTTAAGGTTCAAATAGATAGTTTTAGGCCAGTTGAACATGCTTCGATCACAATTTTTTTTTTAATTTTTTTATTTATTTTTTTTTGGGGTGGGGGGGGGGGGGGGGTGTCCATGAATGAGTCAAGCATGCGTCGGGCACCTATGATAAAAACAATATGTAAAGGGAACTCACTAAAAATGTTATGGACTTGATGAGTGATACCTCCCCTCATTATGCGCTTTCCACGCTACATTTTCAAGAAGAAAATGATAACAGCTTATAACTCCAAATATATTGACACCAGGGTTATGGCCCTTGTGCAAGACACTTACTTTTACCATGCTCTTTCCCTAAATGAAATGTCATTCCAATAGCATCAGTCGAACAGGAGTTATTGATCGGACAAAAATGTAACAAAGGGCAATAACTCCAAAAGTATTGAAGCAAGAGTTACGGCCCATGTTCATGACACTTTCTCTCATCATGCTCGTTCCATGTATGAAGTTTCAATACAATGGCAAGAGCCATGTAGGAGTTATCATCCGGACAAGAAAGCATTAAACAAATGTACAGGGGGCAATAACTCTCAATTTATTGAAACCAGAGTTAAGGACCTTATGCATGACACTTTCTCTTATCATGATATTTCCATGTATGAAGTTTCAATACAATGGCAAGAGCCATGTAGGAGTTATCATCCGGACAAGAAAGCCTTAAACAAATGTACAAGGGGCAATAACTCTCAATTTATTGAAACCAGAGTTAAGGACCTTATGCATGACACTTTCTCTTATCATGATATTTCCATGTATGAAGTTTCACTCCAATGGCATGTGCCATATAGGAGTAATCATCCTGACAAAAAAATGTGATTTTTTTACAAAGGGCAATAACTCCAATATTAGTGAAACAAGAGTTATGGACCTTAAGCATGACACTTTCTTTTATCATGATCTTTCCATGTATAAAGTTTCAATCCAATGGCATGAGCCATATAGGAGTTATCGACCGGACAAAACATTGTGAAAAAATCACAAGGGCAATAACTCCATTATTAGTGAAGCCAGGGTTATCATGATCTTTCCATGTATAAAGTTTGAATCCAATGGCATGAGCCATATAGGAGTTATCGTCCGGACAAAAAAGTGCTATTTTTTACAAGGGGCAATAACTCCTATATTAGTGAAACCATAGTTATGGACCTTGTGCATGACACTTCCTCTCATTATGCTCTTTCCATGTATGAAGTTTCAATCAACTGGCATCGGGCATATTGAAGTTATCATCCGGACAAAAAGTGTGACGGACAGACGGACAGACAGACAGACAACTCTGACGAAAACAATATGTCTCCCCCATATACATATGGGGGAGAGATAATTAAAGCTGATCAACCTTAACATTAGAAATGGCCTTCTTCTTGACCCAAACTGATTACACAAGTAATTACGGATTCGCCTGTTGAAGGCTAGAGTTTAATCTACAGGCCACGTAACTGATTAATGCTGAATTTACAGTCTTTATTTTGTTGGGGAAAAGGTAATGCATTGTGCTATTAAGTCAAAGCCTTTTAACCCTTCGCTTGCTATTCGCGTCAATATACCTACCTGTAAATAGTGAAGACCCAGATGAGACAGCTCCTGCAGGAGCTGTCTTATCAGGGTCTGCACTATTTACAAATTAATTGTGCAACCAGTGCACTCCACAGCAGTGATTGCACAGCGAAATACTTGTACACAGTGAAGATATATGTAATTATACAACAGGGCATGAGTAAAGAAGGAGAAAGGTATTGTAAAATTCAGTAAGAGAATGGTTAAGGCCTTCACAAACAGTAGACCGTGATCAGACCGCTTCTAGGATATTAGCTTGTAAATAGTTAATAACTACCCATGTATACATGTAACACAAACGTATTTGCAAACAGAGACCCTATAGGGGCCGTCTGATCGAGGACTTCTCTGTTTGCTTGTGGAATAATTCTTCGGTTTCTGCTTTGACCAACAATTCATTTCTTCGCATTTCATTACATAAATACTTGAATTGTTCTGATCTAATATTTCGACCACTAAGGGCCTTTTTCAAAGATTATCATGATAATCTTTGAAAAAGGCCCTTAGTGGTCGAAATATTAGATCAGCGCAATTCAAGTATTTATGTATTTATATTAATTCCCTATTTTGGAATATTTTCTTCAATGCGTATATCATTAACAAGAGTGTCCAAAGGAACACACGTGTCACCTTCCGGGAGAAGTGTTAGAATAAAAATAAAGAAAGTGTGACGGATGGACAGACAGACGACAGAAAAGTTATCCCTATGTGACACACTGTCTCTCGACAGGTGACACAAAAACTACATTTAGTTAATATGCATGTGATTTTATACCTTGAATATTCATCAGATATAGGGTTAACATGTCACTTTTAAAACCAGCTACTCATATAAACTACAAGTAACACTTGTAAAATACAACAGGGCAACATTTCCATGAGCAAATGTGTGATCACCCCTGGAAACAGTCTAGATTCTGATGAGACGCCGATTACTCGGCGTCTCATCAGAATCCAAACTGGGTGTCTCTCAAAGAAAACCCCAGATACCTTTATACCTTGCCGTGGTTCTGGGGCTTAATTTTCACAGAGTGTGTTTTTGTTTATTTGACGGAGATTATCCCCTCTGCCAAGAACTAAAAGGAATGCAGGTCGATGGTTTTGATCCCATGCGCAGCTTAAACCCCAACTCACTCACTCAAAGAAAACATTAATTGTTTTTGAACCATAATTCACCAAGCACTTATTAACACATTACGCCATAGTGACGCATTTTTGTGCCTCTATAAAATTCACATTGTGAAACCATTGTGATAAATAGAGCATTTGCTCCTATAGGAGCAAATGCTCTATTTATCACAATGTTTTCAAACTACAAAATTCTAAAAGTTTCCTTTTCGGTAGATTTATTCAAAAGGTTGGGTCTAAAAATAGCCTAGGATGTAATGAGTTAATTTACTATTGACCATTTACATGGCATTCAGAACCATTGTGATGATACAGAAGCACATCCAAAGCGACCACTTTACGAATAAGCATGTTTCTTTAAAAGCATAGCAGATAGTTGCTTAATACAGGACGAAAGTAATGCAGAAAGTTCCACTTTCATGAATATTAACCCTTCGCTTGCTATTCGCGTAAATATACCTACCTGTAAATAGTGAAGACCCAGATGAGACAGCTCCTGTTGGAGCTGTCTCATCATGGTATGCACTATTAACAAGTTGATTGTGCAACCAGTGCACTTCACAGCAGTGACTGCACAGCGAAATACTTGTACACAGTGAAGATATATGTAATTAAACAACAGGGAATGGGTAAAGAAGGAGATATATTTTTTTAAAATTCTGCAAGAGAAGGGTTAATGTGATTGTTATAACAGCACATGGACACATGAAGTTTTGGCCATGACAGAGACTGCATAATCATACCTATATTATATCATAGGCAAACAGCAGACTCTGATCAGACGGCTCCTATTTGAGCAATCTGATCTGAGTCTACTCTTTTTGCAGTGGCGCAGAAAGGCGTATATACGGAGAAAAGGGTTGATTATGTAAAGTATACATATATGGATATAAAACAATATCTTTAGACGTACCTTGATCCGCTGCTGTCGTCATTGTGTGCAAGTCCAATATAATCTTTAAATAAGACTTAGTGCACTACTCCATTTGTTGGCACATAAATGTCTGTTTGTCGTTATTATCAAAACAATTGTATAGCAGTCGTTTTCTGTATGCTAAATTACGCAAACCGCTATGTAAGTAGATACGTATACGTTTCACAGTACATGTACGTTGTGAGTTTACCGGTCTACCCCAAAACACAAGTCATGCAAATCACGAGATTGTCGTGAATTATTGAGTTCACGGGAAAGATCTGATATCCAATACACAGTACGTACGCCGTGCATAGCTATAGTCTAACGGACATAAAAATCGACATTCCCCGAGGGCTTGTGATTCAACTTTTATTTCAAATATTGATTAATTGATCATTATCATCGAAAACAAGATACAGCCGAATCTCTCTGAATCGACAATTACATGTATAAAGATGTGTGTAGTAAACATCTCTAAATTGTACGTTGAATTTAGTATAGGTAAACAACGAGCAGTGAGCCGTGAATGTACTTTACATTTTGGTACGTTCCGCGATTAATTAGGGGTGTCGCCATTGCTGTCGTCCATCTAACTAAGATAATGTACTTTTGTTGTCTAGAAGATTAAATAGATTGAAAAAGGGTAAAATCACGATTCTCTCATGCTGACAGAATGCTGATTCCCCCCAAATGTGAACTGCTCAGCTTTTTATGGCTGACTGCTCGCTGTTTACTTATATATAGATATCGGTATTGGAGAAAGGTGGCAGCTTAATGCAGAGAAAAGGTCATGCAGAAAGCTCCTTTAGGAGCTTTCTGCATGACAATCTCTCTACATTAAGCAGCCATTTGCCTTAAAGTATGAAACTTACTTTCTACTAGATTTCCGGTTTAGATGGTTTTTACTGTACATGTGTATTGAAAAACATATGTTTGCTTAACACATTACCCCTTAGTGACGCATTTTGCGCTGCAATGCAATTTACATTTTGAAACCATTGTGATAATATCACAATGGTTTCAAGACTACACAATTTAAAATTCTCCTTTTCTATAATTAATGCTCCTTTTCGGTAGATTTATTCAAAGAGGTTGGGTCTAAAAATAGCCTAGGAGATAATGAGTTAATAAAGTACGAATGGACAAATATAATACAGAAAGCTCCAACTGCAACTTTCTGCATTACCATCGTCCTCTATTAAACTACCATCTACGTCGATCTGAAAGACCAAGAACTCCACCTCTTTATTGTTTATATGTTTGATGTTTTATTGTTTATATGTTTTATGCAATAAAGAAATTGAATATTGTGGTCGCGTTAAAGAATTTCTGCTGTTTACTATTTAATTCGCACGTTTGTTCATTTTGCAAATTCTTTTTGTTTTGTTACATTGTACCTTACGGTGACAGTACCCATTTAACCCCAAAACGGACATAAGCCGTGTAGACCCAAACCAGAGGATTTCTGTAGAAATCCTCTAATCAGGGTCTGCATTGTTTGCTCCGCAAACTTTTTTCAAAAGGTCACAGCGGCAACCAGTCTTACAGTAATATCAACCCGTTTGAAGGAACACTAGATCGGTTGATAATACATTATTACCTGCTTATTGCGACCATATAATGAATATAGAGGACGATAAGAGCAGATATGAACTTAACCCTTTCCCTGTTCTTTGTTTATTCAAAATTTCAATACCTACTGAATATTCATGGACAAAATCGTTATAAT
The DNA here is from genome assembly GCA_963576725.1 of Azorinus chamasolen. Classification (NCBI taxonomy): domain Eukaryota; kingdom Metazoa; phylum Mollusca; class Bivalvia; order Cardiida; family Solecurtidae; genus Azorinus; species Azorinus chamasolen. The sequence goes on along the minus strand of OY755253.1, from coordinate 1,581,911 downwards.
GAAATATCAAAGGTGGAACATTGTAGCCATTTTAGAAAGCAAAGAAACAGATCTATCAAATTCTATTAGCAAACAGAGCAGACCCTGATCAGACGGCTCCTCTAGGGGCCGTCTGATCTGGGTCTACTCTGTTTGCAAAAGCGTGAAAACACGTTTATATGAGGGAAAGGGTTAATGCAGGAGTTTTCTTCCTGCCTTTAGCTAGCACCAGTCTTAATTCTTTATTTCCATAAATACTCCCTTTCTATGCATTTGTAAACAGAGTGGACCCAGATCAGACGGCACTTACAGGATCAGGATCAATTGCGTTTGCTTATGGTATATAGACAGTTTCTACTATAGCCAACATGTCTCATGTTTATGTGCTTTTAACCTTTTGCTTGCTGAATTTTAAAATACATTTCTCCTTCTTTACCCATGCCCTGTTGTATATTTACATATATCATCACCGTGTACAAGCATTTCGCTGTGTAATCACTGCTGTGGAGTGCACTGGTTGCACAATCAACTTGTAAATAGTGCAGACCCTAATGAGACAGCTCCTGCAGGAGCTTCTCATCTGGGTCTTCACTATTTACAGGTAGGTATATTGACGTGAATAGCAAGCGAAGGGTTAAAACAATTAATCCAATTAATATTCACGATGTCAATATTTCTTACATGAAATATTGGAGTTAACGGTTAGAATCCCAGAATTAGAGTTTATTTTAATTGGCGCTGGAATATTTGACTGTACATATACGTGGGCTGTTATAGAAAATAACCACTAGGGCTTAACCCTTTACTCCATAAATACGACTTTTAACGGCTTTGCAAACAGAGTAGATCCAGATCAGACGGCTCCTGTAGGAGTCGTCTGATCAGGGTCTGCTCCGTTTGCTAATGATACATGTATAATAAATATATGTATTTACTGTTTCTGCCCCGACCAAAACCTCCTGTATCCATGTGCCGTTATAACCATTAATCTAATGAATATTCGTGATGTCAATATGTAATATTCATGGAGTAAACGGTGAACCCTTCTCTTGCTGAATTTTAAAATACATTTCTCCTTCTTTACCCATGCCCTGTTGTATAATTACATATATCTTCACTGTGTACACGTAGTTCGCTGTGCAATCACTGCTGTGGAGTGCACTGGTTGCACAATCAACTTGTAAATAGTGCAGACCCTGATGAGACAGCTCCTGTAGGAGCTGTCTCATTTGGGTCTTCACTATTTACAGGTAGGTATATTGACGTGAATAGCAAGCGAATGGTTAATACCCAAGAATTATACTTAGTGTTATGGTCGCTGTAGAAAGTTAAACTGTACATATTTTGGCGTTTATGGAAACTGGCGACTGAGGCTTAAAAGGGCTGAAGTTTGGACTTTGGGGTAGATCTATGGCTTAATACTGTTTAATATGCTGGTACACGCTGTTATTGTAACGTTACCCATCAATGCCTCTTCTGTACCCCAAATATGTATCCCGTGCGAATCTGCTTTTCGGTTGAATGGCTATGTGTATATTATTTCAATTTCTCGACAGAAAACAATATTAGGTGAAGCAAACCGCGCCATAGCTGATTAGATTCGCACGTACTCCACTAATCTCCATTGTTCTCGGTCTACACCGTTTGCCCATAGTCATTTTACCCTTTCCCTCAGATCATGTACGAGCCGTCTGATCAGGCCCTGGCTCTATTTATTTCTGACACTATATAGATGTGATTTTACAGATTCTGTCTGGGTGAAAACGCCATGTGTTTATATATATATATATATATATATATATATATATCACTGTACAATTATTATACAGTAGAATCCCTCTAATGCGATAACTTAATGAATAAACGTACCTGCCTTTGTAAGCAGGTGGTTGCTTAAGGCATTAATGTACCACCTGCCTCTGCCACCGTAAATTATGCCCCCTTTTGCTGGTCGCATTAGATGGGTTTTATTTTATTTAGTTTTACATGTAATACATTGTCCCATAGTAAAGCATTTTTGCGCATCTATATAAGTCATTTTATGAAACCATTGTGATAAATAGAGTATTTGCTTCTATAGGAGCAAATGCTCTATTTATCACAATGGTTTCATACTACAAAATTCTAAATTTTTTCCTTTCCTCTAGTTAATGCTCCTTTTCAGTAGATAAATTCAAAGAGATTGAGTCTAAAAATAGCCTAGGAGAGATGTCATTATTTCTTACACGAATAGCATTAACTAGAGAAAAGGAGACCTTTTAAAAATTGTAGTTTGAAACCATTGTGATAAATACAGCATTTGCTCCTATTGCTCCCAATGGTTTCACCAAGTGACTTTTACAGGGTCGTCAAAAGTGCTGGTCTAATAGTTCGACCACCAACGGCCTTTTTCAAAGATTATCATGTCAAAATACACGTCACATTTTTGTTACATGCATTCAGCCATAAAATAAAAAAGAACGAAGAAAACATGTTTTAAAAAATTCCCTTAGTGGTCGAAATATTAGATTAGAGCTATTCAAGTATTTATGTTTTGCATTGGTTGCCATGGATTCGACTGCGGTGGCACAAAGTTAAATGCACACGCTACAACCCGGACAACATGTTCAACATAAAAGTTCTGTCTTGTTTTCGCCACATGTTTATTGCACAATGTACAACATTCAAACAAATTATAAATGTATAAAACGTGACACATAATAAATGCAAATTGCAGATCTTCTCACAAAATTTATAAATAAAGTGCAAAAATGGTCCAAAATTGATTCAAATTATCCAAGGTCATAGGCAAGTGGCCACATATGTGCATACCAACTACATGTATGAGCCTTCATAATGGAAATGAAGTGACTGATAAAGATCTACATTGTATGTACGGGGGAAAACATACATGTACATGTGTATTACAAACACACATTAACAAGAAAACTTTTGATTGTGACAGAAGCTCCTGAATCAGATGCAAACAGAGCAGACCCTGGCCAAACCGAGCAGACCCTGACCAGACTGAGTAGACCCTGACCAAACGTATCCTACTCTGTTTTCAAAAGTGCCAAGAGTCGTCTGCATGAGTAACAAGAATGCCAGTGGCCACAATATACGCCCGTCGAACCAAACCTTAACCAAAAATTCCAAGCTAAAAAGCGTCATAATTATGTCAAAATGTTAAGACAGAGTTATGTACTCTAGACTACAGGTGAAGCTTGTGATGGTGAACAAGTGTTCAAAGTTTAAAAGCTAAATCTGAAAGGGTTATGTAAATAAGTGGACTTAAACCAAAACCTTAACCAAAATTTCTTAGTTAAAAGGGGGCATAATTCTGTCAAAATGTTGGACAGAGTTATGTACTCTTGCCTATAGGTGAAGCTTGTGATGGTGAACAAGTGTTGCAAGGTTAAAATCTTTATCTCAAAGGGTTATGTAAATAACTGGACTTCAACCAAAACCTTAACCAAAAATTCTAAGTTAAAAAGGGGCATAATTCTGCCAAAATGCTTGACAGAGTTATGTACTCTTGTCTACAGGTGAAGCTTGTGATGGTGAACAAGTGTTCCAAGTTTAAAAGCTTTATCGCAAATGGTTATGTAAATAACTGGACTTCAACCAAAACCTTAACCAAAAATTCTAAGTTAAAAAGGGTCTAGATAAACATTGTGTTAAAATTTTAGAAGGATTCACCAAGCGGAACTTGAGAAATGTTACAGACGGACAGACACACAGACAGCGTCATTCCATAATACGTCCCGTTTTTTCAAACGGGCGTATAAAAATGGTTACTATTGCTCTATCTATTTGCTATTTCAAACTGCTGTTTGCTCATAACAAAGAAGGTTTAATTATTGGTGATTTTTGCTGAAGGGTATTGTTTTTGGTGGTTGTAAAAGGACAAACGAGGACTGATGTCATTAATGTCATGATATTAATGATAACACTGATGATGAAGAGATGTTGACCATGTCCTTTAGAATGATGACGAGGCTGAAGATGATGATGATGAGACAGATGGTGATGACAAGGCTGATGATGATGAGGCTGATGATAATGACAAGGCTGATGATAATGACAAGGCTGATCATAATGACAAAGGCTGATGATATTGATGAGGCTGATGATAATTATGAGGCTGATGATAATGACAAGGCTGATGATAATGACGAGGCTGGTGATTATGATGAGGCTGATGATGATGATGAGGCCGATGATGATGAGGAGGAGGCTGATGATGATGACAAGGCTGATGATAATTATGAGGCTGATGATGATGACAAGGCTGAAGATGATGACGAGCTGATGATAATGATGAGGATAACGATGATGATGAGGCTGATGATGATGTCAAGGCTGAAGATGATGACGAGCTGATAATAATGATGAGGATAACGATGGTGATGAGGCTGATGATGATGTCAAGGCTGAAGATGATGACGAGCTGATGATAATAATGAGGATAACGATGGTGATGAGGCTGATGATGATGACAAGGCTGAAGATGATGACGAGCTGATAATAATGATGAGGATAACGATGGTGATGAGGCTGATGATGATGATAAGGCTGATGATAATTATGGGGCTGATGATGATGAGGCTGAAGATGATTACGAGCTGATGATAATGACGAGGACAATGATGATGAGGCTGATGATAATAACAAGGCTGATGATAATTATGAGGCTGATGATGATGACAAGGCTGAAGATAATGACGAGCTGATGATAATGATGAGGATAACGATGGTGATGAGGCTGATGATAAGGACAAGGCTGGTGAAAATGATTAAAAGTGCTTATAACTATGATAATGATGGATATGACAGTAATTATGATGGTGATGAGGAGAAGGATGGTGAAGAAAACAAGTGCTGATAACTATCATAATGATGACTGTAAGAATGATTATGATGCTGATAAGCATGATGATAACTGTAGTAGTCTGACATCGAATTGTTGGAAATGAATGTAATGATAATGGTGATTAATGTTTTTTGTAGGAATTTGAAGACAATATATCTATCTTGGTTTGAATAACAATAGTATTTGAACAAGACAGCAACGCTGGAAATTGGTGAATATAACTACATGGTATACAAATCAATATTAACATTCTATGGAAATTCCGTATTAACCCTTTACTCCAAAGATACATCATTTTAAGGCATTGGCAAAAAGAGTAGACCAAGATGAGCCAGCTCCTGAAGGAGCAGTTTGATCGGGGTATGCCCACTTTGCATATACCAATAATATATACATACCAATAACATAAATCTGATTTAACAATTTCTGCCATGAGGAACATTTCTTGTATTCACATTTAATACTCATACATGTATAAATTTATCTAATTAATATGCATGACATAATTCTTTCTTATATGAATATTCAAGGAGTAAAGGATTAAGAAAGGAATCTCTTATTGTAAAAGTCACCTTCTGAAACCACTGTGATAAATAGAGTATGGAGCAAATGCTCTATTTATCACAATAGATTCAAAACTACACAATTCTATTTTTTTTCCTTTTTCTTAAATAACTGCTCCTTTTCGGTAGATTTATGCAAAGAGGTTGGTCTAAAAATAACCTATGAGGTAATGGGTTAAGAGCGACGCCACTTATAATTGTTTAATTATTATAGTATCTCTTTTCCAGTTCTATAAGAAATAATAACTTCATGACTATTAATTAGCTGTTTTTTTTATACACAGGGAAATTCTACATTGGCAGAAACTGTAAAATTATATCTATATTTTTTCATAAGCAAACAGAGCAAATCCTGATCAGATAGCTCCTCCAGGAGCAATCTGAACTGTGTCTACTCTGTTTGCAACCACGTGAAAAGGTGTTTATATGAGGGAAAGGGTTAACAAGATCTCAATATATATATATATATATATATTACACATTTTCAAATCCAACAATATGTAACAATATGTATACATGTACATTGTATATGAGTCACAACAGCTACTGAAAATTCACACCTGTATTTGCTCATATATCCAGACTATATTTTTTTAACACTTTGCTTAAAATGGAGATACTTTCTGAAAACAGTGTGGCTCCAGATGACATGGAGAGTAACTCATCAAGGATCTAACTATCTGATACAAAAATGACAATGTACTGCTAGATGTGAAGCAGATACCATTAAGGAGGAGCCAGTTTTAATGTTTCAGCAGGTTATTGGTTAATTGGCTTCATATCTATATGAACAAGCAAAGGTTTGGTCCTATTAATCCATTCCCTCATATTGACGCCTTTAGATGCCTTTGCAAAGGTAGCTTGTTGAAACCATTGTGATAAATATAGCATTTGCTCCTATAGGAGCAAATGCTCTATTTATCACTATGGTTTCACAAAGTGACTTTTACAGAGTCGTCAATATGAGGGAATGCTCGATTTATCAAAATGGTTTCAAACTACAAAATTCTAAAATTTTCCTTTTCTCTAGTTAATGCTCCTTTTCGGTAGATCTATTCAAAGTGGTTGGATCTAAAAATAGCCTATGGGTTAAAAACTAAAACTTGATCCTGATGAGATGGCAAGAGACATGGCATCTCATCTGGATTTTTTTTGGCAAAAATAATCACAAATTTAGCAGTAGTAGATGTAACCTTTTAATACACATTTCAACACCTGTGCAAATGGAATATATCCAGATCGATACCTGTAGGAACTACATGTATCTGGCCCCAATCTTATAAAACTGTTGGCTTGAGTCTGAGATCATTCTCTAGCATCTGCTAGGTCAGATTCTGAGCTTGTTCTGAATCTCACCAATCAGATACTTGAGAATGATCTCAGACTCATAATTTTATAACCTTGGCCCTTATCAAGTTCAGGTCTGCTCTATTTGTTTATGAAACAACACAGATCTGTATCCATGCTTATAAAGCTTTTTAGTTGAGTCTGAGTTTGTTCTCAAGCTTTTGATTGGTCAGATTTTAGCCTTTTGCTCAAATCTGACCAATCAAAAGCTTCAGAACAAACTCAGACTCAACTAAAAAGCTTTTGCTCAAATCTGACCAATCAAAAGCTTGAGAACAAATTCAGACTCAACTAAAAAGCTTTTGCTCAAATCTGACCAATCAAAAGCTTGAGAACAAACTCAGATTCAACTAAAAAGCTTTATAAGCATGGACCCAGATTCTACATTTTCTGCTCAGGCAACTATTTCCTGTGATAATTATGCTATTGTAAAAAATCATCTAATTAATATTCATGATGCCATTATTTCTGACATGAATATTCATGGTGTAAAGGGTTATGCAGAACTACAGATAAACGTGCGTACCCAATTACTAAAATTGTCTTTTCTCCACCAAAACCTATACTGTGACCACTCTTTAGAATTATCTCTTCGAGACGATTCTAAAGAATGGTCACAGTATAGGGTTTGGTTGAGATATAAAGGAGCTATGCTTGGAAATGTTGAAATTTACGCATCTTATATGGACCCTTTTAGTGCTGGAAACAATTCACTTATGTCTTTGCAAGCAGTGCAGACCCAGATAAGAGGGATCCTAGAGGAGCCCCTTCATCAGGGTCTGCATCGTTTGTCATGTTACACTTTTCTTTAAAACAAGATGTCCGCAGACAGCGCGCTCCACTTTCTTTAGTGCTGGATAGTGTAGTGGAAGTCTAAGTCAGAAAGTGGAGATAACAACAGCAAAATTAATTTTAGGGTTACCTGCCCTTGTGAAATGGGTCCCCCTTGTAATAGTTAATATGTAAACCAAAGATGAACCAAATATCGGACAGTTTCTGAGACGTGGACCTGAACATAAAACTTAACCAACAATGAAAAAGGGGCATAACTATGGCAAAATTAATTTTAGAGTTACCTACCCTTGTGAAAAGGGTTCCCCTTGTGATAGTAAACATACATACCAAATATGGACCAAATATCTTTGATGGTTTCTGAGAAAAGGACCTGAACAAAAAGGTTAACCAACGCCTACGAGAGGGTCATGACAATAGCTCCACTTTTTGACAAAGTGGAGCTAAAAAAAAGACCCTGAAAAGTAAGCTTGACCTGATTGAATTTTGGAATAGACCATTTGAAAATTCAGCATTGAAAGCGTTTAACTACCATCTGTCTGAAAGATTGACAACCAATCTTCCTCTGACTGGTTCATTATACTTCCTTCAAACACTACATGTGCTGAACTTACATAACGTTTGGTTGGAGTCCAAGATCATTCCTAAGCATATGTTTGGTCAGATTTTGAGTACATACTCATAAGTTTTATAACCTCAGGCCCAGAAAAAATCAGATCAAAATTTCATTGTTGCTTGATAAAAATCTGTGCTGCAATATCTATTACTAGTACAACATGTAATTAAGTTTGGCCCCAGGGGGGTAGCTAGATTATGAGCTAACCCTTAATGTGTGGGAAGCAAGTCACTGTTATCCTTTGCAAACAGTGTAGACCCAGATGAGAGGGATCCTAGAGGAGCCCTCTCATCGGGATCTGCACTGTTTGTCATGTTACACATTTCTTTGAAAAAATCCCTAAATATTCACCATAAGCTGGACAGAAAAATCCCCAAATGTTCATCATAAACTTGACCAGTTTGAATTTTGGAAAAGTCCATTTAAAAAATCAGCGCTGAAAGGGCTAATGACGCTGAAATAATAATGTCAGCTCAATCTTTGATCTGTCGCTATTTTCACTTACTTCAATATGTTCAAGCTTTTAATTGGGGACAATCTGGATCCTGAGGAGACATACAAAAAACTCTCTCATCTGGATCCAAGCTGTTTGCCGCTGAGAGTCAGGTCAAATTTCGAATGATAGGGGCTAATGTTCACATACATTCTGTTGACCTTTTGTAAGATGATTGAAGAGTATAACACTATACAATAAAACAACCCTCTAAACTTGAATTTTAACCGTGTCCTCCATAAACACGCCTTTCTATGTCTTTGCAAACAGAATAGACCCAGAATGACAGCTCCTACAGGAGCTGTCTGATCAGGTTATTTTCTGTTTGTGATATAATACAAATATGATTCTACAATTTCTGCCATGGCCAAAATTTCCCGTGTCTATATGCCATTATAAAAAATAATCTAATTAATATTCATGACAATATTTGATGGAAATTGAAAATGATCATGATTTACTGTGAGACTACACTCCAGAACTGCAATATTTTCCATTGTGCTCACTTAGCCCCACTAATGCCCAAGAACACTTTGATGTTTGGTGTGTTGTTAACATTATGCAGTTTATATGCAGGTCATTTGCTGTCCAGCTTAATGTACTGCAAATACCATCTGCACTCTGAACAATTAATGTCTGCAAATATTGCCGTCTACTGCAAAAAAACAAATTCTTCCATTTCTTTTCAAAAACAAATGTCAGAGTGAAAAACAGTTTGTACCCTGATAAGGTGCCAATTTACTCGGCGTCTCATCTGGATCCAGACTGTTTGCAAAGGTTGTTATAAAAGCTAAAAACCAAAGCAAAAGCAGCTGGAACAAAACTAATACCTGTTTAGAGGAACAGTTGCTTATATTTCAGAAGTCAGTTGATCGTCTTTAGTCAGAACTTTGTATATCCTTGCATAGTCAAAATTACTAAATAATAATATTGCTTTCTGTTTTATCTTCTATCCTGCTTCAACATGTTTTACGCAGCCATTTTAAAATTGCGTAAATTGTCGCTTGTTATTTCTCAAATGAATATTCATGGAGTAATTGGTTAATAAAAAACAATTTAGGTCTTTTTAGGCAACAGACTAATTAATGCATGGTGAAAGTCATACAAGAGTTTTCTGCATGACTTTCAACCTGCATTAACACATTACCTCATAGGCTATTTTAATAAACAGCCTTTTTTAATAAATCTACCGAAAAGGAGCATTAACTGCAGAAAAGGAAAACTTTAGAATTTTGTAGTTTGAAACCAGTGATAAATAGAGCATTTGCTCCTATAGGAGCAAATGCAATATTTATCACATTGCTTTCACAAAGTGACTTTTACAGCAAAGGTGCCCGACGCATGCTTGGACTCATCCATGGACCCCCTCCCCCCCCCCCCCCTCCTCCTCCCCCCCCCCCCCCCAAAAAAAAATAAATAAAAAAATTGTGATCGAAGCATGTTCAACTGGCCTAAAACTATGTATTTGAACCTAAAGCCACTCCGAAAAACGAGAAAAACACGACCCGGAAAAAATTTCCTATCGGGTCTATATATGTATTGAAAGGTATCTAACTACGACAGATCAGCGGCGGAAAATACAACAGTCATGTTTTTCAAAGTCTTACAGCAAAGCCAATTCAACACCGATTTCAATCAGTTTGGTCTTGATCCGTTCCAAATTCCATATGCTAAGCGGCACAATTAGTGCTTTCCTTAAATATTGCTCCGTCTTGTCGCTGCAAGACCGTGAATTTGAAAAAACGCTAGAGCGAAACGATGTGACTCCCGCCAGGATGCATAGACGTATATAGGGGGATCTGTATTCGTTAATCTTTTCAACAAAAACGTGAATTATGGTTAAACACTATCTAAAAACATTAAACTCACCGCAATTAAAACGGTGCTTACTATTTCCAGTCAGCTACGAGGCGCCAGCTTTCTTTCTCCAACTTTCCTTTTGAACGGATGCGACCATTTTGCTGTGACCCGGCTCATAAACTATTCGATATGCAAATATCCGGGCCACAGCGATTTGGCCACCTCCGTTCAAAACGAAAGTAGGAGAAAGAAAACTGGCGTCTCATAGCAGACTACAAATAGCCAGCACCGTTTTAACTGCGGTAAGTTGAATGTTTTTCGAATGTGTTTCAGCATAATTCGCGTTTCTGCTGAAAAGTTTAACGAATACAGACCCCCCTATATACTTCTATGCATCCTGGCGGGAGTCCCATCGTTTCGCTCTAGCGTATTTTCAAATTCGCGGTCTTGCAGCGACAAGACGGGGCAATATTTAAGGAAATCACTAACAGTGCCGCTTAGCATATGGAATTTGGAACGGATCAAGACCAAACTGATTGAAATCGGTGTTGAATTGGCTTTGCTGTAAGACTTTGAAAAACATGACTGTTGTATTTTCCGCCGCTGATCTGTCGTAGTTGGATACCTTTCAATACATATATAGACCCGATAGGATTTTTTTTTCCGGGTCGTGCTTTTCTTGTTTTTCGGAGTGGTTTAAGGTTCAAATAGATAGTTTTAGGCTAGTTTAACATACTTCGATCACAATTTATTTTTTTATTTTTATTTATTTTTTTTTTGGGGGGGGGGGGGGGGGGAGGGGTTGTTGTTTCCATGGGTGAGTCCAAGCATGCGTCGATCACCTTTGTTTTACAGAGTCGTCAAACGTCGTCAATATGAGGGAATGGGTTAAGACAGTATATTCACACATTTGTTTCCACCTAGCACATTGGAGCAAATGCACTATTTATCACATTGCTTTCACAAAGTGACTTTTACAGAAGTCGTCAAACGTCGTCAATATGAGGGAAAGGGTTATAGTGTCACCAGTCCGATATTAATTTTACCATTCAGTTTAAAGGGGGATTACATGTTAAGTAAAATCAGTCTGCAAAAGTTGTCGTCTGCTAAAATTCAAAGTGAATAGTTCATATTTTTTTCTTCAAAAATACAGTCATAGGGTCAACCAGAGTCAATTATGATTACTCAGCATCTCATCTGGATCCAAACTGTTTATATTGGTTAGGACAAACATATGAGTCATTTAGCTACAGAAAGTCACTTAGTGTCCAAAGAGATCACCATAAAGTATGTCTCTGGAATGACTTTCTAGCACTAACTATGACCCAGCCCTTTCAGCTTAACACAGGAGTGTTATATGCAAATTGTCCCATATTTTACTAGCATTTTTGGGATTAAACTTTCAATTGCTTTATGAATATTCATGTACATACAATGTCTGAGAACGTTCTCAAGCATTTGATTGGTCAGATTTGAGCCTTTGGCTCAAATCTGACCAATCAAAAGCTTGAGAACTCAAATCTGACCAATCAAATGCTTGAGAACGAAACTCAGACTCAACTAAAAGCTTTATAAGCATGGACCCTGATATAGTTGCATATGAGCTAGAGAAGTTTTAGCCATGGCAGAAACTAGAGTTAGATCAATTGTATCACTCCATAAGCAAACACAGTAGGACTGTAACAGTCTGATCTGGGTCTACTCGGTTTGCAAAGGATGTTGTAAAGGATTAGCATAATGATAAAAATTTCAAACATTTTCATACTCTTAAAATGGCTTGTTACTTTGATCAAATCAGATTTTAATGACCTGTGCCATACTGTGCAAATAGCCAGTCATGAATACCAAGTTCATGGTGTTCAGATCAAAATTTTAAGGTTTCAAATAAATTGAGTATCGTTAGCTTATAAACCCATTTTGCCATGTTGTAGGAAATATCAACATCATGCATAATACTTAGCTGACTATTTATACTGGCACTATGACCAAGGAAATGTTTTACCATGCCAGAAACTGTGGAATTATATCTAAATTATTTCATTGGCAAACAGAGTGGGACAGGATCAGGGTCTGCTCTGTTTGCTAATGGAATTGGATAGACCTGTTTCTTTAGTTTCTAAAATGGCTACAGTGTTCCACCTTCCATATTTCATTATAACCTTTTTGTCCATGAAAGGTATTGAAATTTGGACTATAAAACATGGAAAGGGTTAAGAGATAAATGTACATTTGTACTATACCAGGTTATTTTGTTTCTTGGCTTAGATAATAAAATAAATAAAATATCTATTAACCTAGATAAATGTACAAATAGCTGAAGGGCAATGAATGGACAGGTCAATAAAATGTAATGAGTCAATTATTAGGCCAACAGAGATTGATTTACAATTTAACCATTTGCGCGTGCAGAACAAGTGCGTTGGTATTTGAGAACCAGATAAATGGGTTCCTGGAGGCACCCTCTGCTTGTCTGCACGGTTGTATTATAAAATTATACCCTTTCACACTAAATGAATTCTACTGTTGAACACTGGTAGGCCAATTCTACTTTGAATATCCAGCATAGATACAGTGAAATCTCCCTATAACGGCCACTATATTACATCAAGTATTTTGTGAAAGGCAGGTGGCTGCTTAAAGCAAGATGACAGTAAAGCAGAACACTCCTATAGGAGCTTTCTGTTTTACTGTCACATTGCTTTATGCAGCCACCTGTCCTAAATACCAACTAATTAAGATAACTAAGTGGTCGTTATTGAGAGGTTTTACTATAGGACTAATCAGGATCAAAACGTGTTGACATAATGACCCCATTTTTATTTATTTTTAAAAAAAAGAGAGATAACTAGAAATGTGTCTCCCTATATTATTTTGCCGAGATAGGTCTTAGAATAAGGGCTATAACACTTGTTTTATTCAACCCTTTACGCCATGAACATTCATGTAAGAAATAATGATATCATTAGATGCATTTTTATAAAGGCATATGAACAGAGAAACTGCAGAATCAGGGTCCATGCTTATAAAGCTTTTTAGTTGAGTCTGAGTTCGTTCTCAAGCTTTTGATTGGTCAGAATTGAGCCTTGGCTCAAATCTGACCAATAAAAAGCTTGAGAACGAACTGAGACCCAACTAAAAAGTTTTATAAGCATGGATACAGATCTATATTATTCAACAGGCAAACAGAGCAGAACCTAATCAGATGGATTCTACAAGAGCTGTCTCATCTGGGTCTACTCTGTTTGTGTATTTATGTGTAAAATGTTAATGGATATCATAACAATACCAAACATGCACAAACTTAAAATTAATATCCATCCTACAAAGCTATACGACTCTTGGCCCCGAGGTTATAAAAACTTTTTTCTTGAGTCTCAGTTCGTTCTCAAGCATATGACTGGTCAGATTTTGAGGGGAATTTTTTAGATTTTGAGAATGACCTCAGACTCAGAAGTTTTATAAACACAGAGTCAGGTTAAATTCTTCTGGAGTTATGTCTGACACAAGGAAGTATGACAGATGGACTGATAGACAATTAAAGGTTAATCTAAAAGCCATCCTTCATTTAAAAAGAGGCTGCATAAAAATGTATATTGTACTTTAAGAATTGCAGCAATCGGCAAGTATTGAAAATGACAGTTTGTTATCAACCCTTTAATCCATATACAAGCCTTTCATGCATCTGCAAACAGAGTAGACCCATAGGATGATTCCTGTAGAAGCTGTCTGATCAGTGTCTGCTAGATGGGTTACGGACAATTGCCCCTTAGGATGACTGCCCCTTTGTTAGTGAATGAAATAAATCTGATTTTGTTAGCAATTGCTTAACCCTTTCCCTGTTTTTCTAAATCTATTCCAAATTTCAATACCTACACACTATTCATTAACAAAATAGTTATAAAGAAATATGGAAGGTGGAATATTGTAGACATTTTAGAAAGCAAAGAAACAAATTTATCAAATTCTATTAGCAAACTGAGCAGACCCTGATCAGATGGCTCCTCTAGGAGTCGTCTGATCTGGGTCTACTCTGTTTGCAGATGCATGAAAACATGTTTATATGAGGGAAAGGGTTAACCTTTTCCCTCATATCAATGCCTATGAATGCCTTTGCAAACATAATAGACCTAGATCTGAAGGCTCCTGTAAGAGACGTCTGATCAGGGTCTACTCTGTTTGTTTATAATAGATTTGACTCATTATTTTCTTCCATTATCAAAACCCTGTGTACATATTCCAAAATAAAATTTCAGCGAGTAAACATTCACGATGTCATTATTTCTTACATGAATATTCAACGGAAAAGGGTTACAAAACTAATATAACTGAAAGCAGCCTTGATCCAGATCAGATGCCATGTTTTCTTAGGTCCACTTTGTTTGTCAAGTTACATGATAAAGTACTGTAGAAAATTATAAAGCAGCATAGCCCTGGATTAGACATAAACATCAGAAACTTTGGTCATATTTTGACTGATATGTACACTAGTAACGGCTGGTAACTATAGTACACTAGTAATGGTCGATAACTATGGTAACTACTAATGGTTGGTAACTACTGTGACTGGGTGGTAAGAACATGATGTACAAAGTCTAGAAATGATCCACTGACTGTCTGGTCCTCAGGTAACTTATTGTTCAGGGAGGTCTGAAAAGAAAAGAATATCATCACTTATTACTGGATCAAGAAACCTAGAGACATTACAACAGCACTAATTGTTTTCGAACTCAAGTACTCAAACAGACTAAATATTGAACTACTTCAGAAGGTGGTTTGCAAAGCAAAACTATATCTCTATCACTATATTACATTAACCATTTAACCCATTACCTCATAGGCTATTTTTAGATCCAACCTCTTTGAATAAATCTACCGAAAAGGAGCATTAACTAGAGAAAAGGAAATTTTTAGAATTGTGTAGTTCTGAAACCATTGTGATAAATAGAGCATTTGCTCCTTTATCACAATGACTTCAAAAAGTAACTTTTACAGAGGCGTAGAAAGGAGTATTTATGGAGGAAAGGGTTAAATGTGAGAAATGAGTGAAGTGGTATTTGCAAACTAAGCATTTTACATAATTAACCTATTCCCAGTTCTATGTTCTATGTTGCTCTTATGCACCTGCCATTATTCACACATTTGTTTCCACATTGTAAATTTCTACCTAAAAAGTTCTGATGATTTTTCTAACATTTCTTCAACCAACTTTCTAACGATCATTTATGCATAATTGATCACTCCATGAATATCCATTAACTAAATTTTTTATATTCAAGGTAAATTTTTGGCTTTATAGACAAAAACTAGAAAATTGTGTCTGTAAGACACAGCAATGCCCCCGTGGTTGTGCTTGCCTAGCTGCACGTAAGTTTCTAAGTCACTTGACCTTGACCTTGTGCTTGCGGCAGCATGGGCTGGGTGCACAATGAAAGTATGGATGGTAGTTTATATGTATATGCAATTCTATGCCAATAGTTATAGTTGTTAGTGAGATATAAGACAATGAAAAAACTGTGACAACCAACTGCACATACCAACTACACGTAAAAGCGTGACGGATGGACGGACGGACAGGTGCAAAACATAATGTCCCCTGACTATCGTCAACGGGGGCATAACTAGTATCTGATCTATATACTTTCATAAGCAAACAA
This sequence comes from Azorinus chamasolen, assembly GCA_963576725.1. Taxonomy (NCBI): domain Eukaryota; kingdom Metazoa; phylum Mollusca; class Bivalvia; order Cardiida; family Solecurtidae; genus Azorinus; species Azorinus chamasolen. Next base: position 1,565,815 of record OY755253.1, on the reverse strand, counting down.
AGCAGACCCTGATCAGAGGGCTCCTATATCTGATTTGGGTCAACTCTGAAAAGTCGTGAATAAGTGTTTTTATGAGAGACAGGGTTAACAAAAATAAGTAACTCTGCATCTCATCTGGATTCAAACTGTTTACAGAAGTCATTACCACTTTACTAGAACAACAGATATAGGTGTGGACTCAAACACTAAAATCATTCCTTCTCCACCAAACCCCATGTTGTGACCATTCATTAGAATCGTATTCTAAAGAATGGTCACAATATAGGGTTTAGTGGAAAAATAAAGAAGTTATTCTTGAAACTGTTTTAATTTACGCATCTTATCTGGATGTCTATTTACCCTATAGATTGTAGCTACAATGGTTAAACACTCAGCACTACATTATTGCCATTTGCTCAGGGCACTTCAGTACAATACCTTGAGTTTTTCTAGGTAGGTGATGCCAGGGTGCCAAGAATGTTCAAATGTAATCCAATCTGGGTCCCCTCTGTAAAATGCTGTCAGCTTTTTCTGAAATTAAGCATACAGAATATACTCATTTGCAGCCATACACAGTGGCCATTCATTTGTTGAACATATGAGTCTTAAAACAAGAGGGCCAGAATGGCCCTGAAGCGCTCACCAGACAATCAGAGTAGAAGATTTTCAAAGTTTTCACTATATGTTTCTATAGAAAACTAGCCGGTCCTGGGGCGGGACAGTTTTGACCCCAGGGGCATAACTTAACAAACTTTTGTAGAGGACCTGAACATGACGCTATGAGCCAAATATGAAAGCTAAGAACCTCCCAGTTTCAGGAGAAGATTTTCAAAGTTTTCTCTATGTTTCTATTAAAAACTACCCACCCCTGGGGTAGGGCCAATTTTGACCCCAGGGCCATAATTTATAAAAAAAAATAAAAATTGTAGAGGACCTGAACATGATGCTATGTGCCAAATATGAAAGCTGAGAACCTTCCAGTTTCAGAGAAGAAGATTTTCAAAGATTTCACTATTTGTTTCTATTCAAAACTGCCAACCCCTGGGGCGGGGCCAATTTTGACCCCAGGGCCATAATTTATAAAGAAAATTGTAGAGGACCTGAACATGATGCTTTGTGCCAATTATGAAAGCTGTGAACTTTCCAATTTCAGAGCAGAAGATTTTCAAAGATTTCACTATTTGTTTCTATTCAAAACTGCCCACCCCTGGGGCGGGGCCAATTTTGACCCCAGGGCCATAATTTATAGAACTATTGTTCAGGACCTGAACATGATGCTCTGTGTCAAATATGAAGGCTGTGAGCCTTCCAGTTTCAGAGGAGAAGATTTTCAAAGATTTCAATATTTGTTTTTATTGAAAACTGCCCACCCCTGGGGCGGGGCCAATTTTAACCTCAGGGCCATAATTTATATAACTTTTGTAGAGGACCTGAACATGATGCTATATGCCAAATATGAAAGCTGAGAACCTTCCAGTTTCAGAGAAGAAGATTTTCAAAGTTTTCACTATTTGTTTCTATTCAAAACTGCCAACCCCTGGGGCGGGGCAAATTTTGACCCCAGGGCCATTATTTATATAACTTTGTAGAGGACCTGAACATAATGCTCTGTGCCAATATGAAAGCTGAGAGCCTTCCAGTTTCAGAGAAGAAGATTTTCAAAGATTTCACTATTGGTTTCTATTGAAAACTGCCCACCCCTGGGGTAGGGCCAATTTTGACCCCAGGGCCATAATTTATAAAACTTTTGTAGAGGACCTGAACATGATGCTTTGTGCCAAATATGAAAGCTGAGAGCCTTCCAGTTTCAGAGCAGAAGATTTTCAAAGATTTCACTATTAGTTTCTACTGAAAACTGCCCACCCCTGGGGCGGGGCCAATTTTAACCCCAGGGCCATAATTTACATAACTTTTGTAGAGGACATGAACATGATACTCTGTGCCAAATATGAAAGCTGAGAGCCTTCCAGTTTCAGAGGAGAAGATTTTCAAAGATTTCACTATTAGTTTCTACTGAAAACTGCCCACCCCTGGGGCGGGGTCAATTTTAACCCCAGGGCCATAATTTATATAACTTTCGTAGAGGACCTGAATATGATGCTATATGCCAAATATGAAAGCTGAGAACCTTCTAGTTTCAGAGAAGAAGATTTTCAAAGTTTCCACTATTTGTTTCTATTGAAAACTGCCCACCCCTGGGGCGGGGCCAATTTTGACCCCAGGGTCATAATTTATATAACTTTTGTAGAGGACCTGAACATGATGCTATGTGCCAAATATGAAAGCTGAGAGCCTTCCAGTTACAGAGGAGAAGATTTTCAAAGTTTTACTATATGTTTCTATTGAAAACTGTCCACCCCTGGGGCGGGGCCAATTTTGACCCCAGGGGCATAATTTATACAAATTTTGTAGAGGACCTAAGGGTGATGCTATGTGCCAAAGATGAAAGCTGGGAGCCTTCCAGTTTCAGAGAAGAAGATTTTCAAAGATTTCACTATTTGTTTCTATTCAAAACTGCCCACCCCTGGAGCAGGGCCAATTTTGACCCCAGGGCCATAATTTATATAACTTTTGTAGAGGACCTGAACATGATGCTCTGTGCTAAATATGAAAGCTGAGAGCCTTCTAGTTTCAGAGAAGAAGATTTTCAAAGTTTTCACTATTTGTTTCTATTGAAAACTTCCCACCCCTGGGGCGGGGCCAATTTTGACCCCAGGGCCATAATTTATATAACTTTTGTAGAGGACCTGAACATGATGCTATGTGCCAAATATGAAAGCTGAGAGCCTTCCAGTTTCAGAGGAGAAGATTTTCAAAGTTTTACTATATGTTTCAACTGAAAACTTCCCACCCCTGGGGCGGGGCCAATTTTGACCCCAGGGGCATAATTTATATAACTTTTGTAGAGGACCTAAGGGTGATGCTATGTGCCAAAGATGAAAGCTGAGAACCCTGTAGATTCAGAGGAGAAGATTTTTAAAGGTTCAAATTGTTGACGACGAACGACGGACGACGCACGACGACGGACGACGGACATCAGGCGATCACAAAAGCTCACCCTGAGCACTTTGTGCTCTGGTGAGCTAAAAAGGAACACATGTGTCACCTGCCGGAAGTAGTGTTAGAATAAAAAGAAAGAAAGTGTGACAGACAGACAGACAACGGAAAAGTGATCCTATGTGACACACTGCCTGCCAGCAGGTGACACAAAAACAGGTGGTTGCTTAATGCAGGGCAAAAGTAATGCAGAAAGCTCCTATAGGAGCAAATTCAATCCAATTTCTGCTATTTATAATCAATGGACTCTGATTAAACACTAATGGCCCATTCCACCTGGAATATACAACATTCAAAGGATTAAGCCTCTTCAGAGTAACTACTCAAACAAATTATTAACCCTTTCCTCCATAAATACGCCTTTCTACGCCTCTGTAAAAATCACCTGTAGAAACCATTGTGATAAATAGAGCATTTGCTCCTATATAAATGCTCTATTTATCACAATGATTTCAAAGTACAAAATTCTAAAATTGTCCTTTTCTTTAGTTAATGTTCCTTTTCGGTAGATTTATTCAAAGCGGTTAGATCCTAAGTAGCATATGAGGGAATGGGTTAACCATTACCTGATGAAAAGCCATGTAAGAAATAATTATTAATTATCTGTAGAGTTATTATAATGGAAATATGACCATGGGAATTTTGTATAATGGCAGAAACTGTAGAATCATATCTAAAGTATGCCCTAAATAAAGCACACCCTGATTGAACAACTCCTAAAGAAGCTGTCTAATCTGGGTCTACTCCGCAAATTTATAAAACAATGCATGTCTATCAGGAAAATGGTTAATCCTTTACTACATAAATACGCCTTTCTATGTCCTTTCAGAGTAAAGTCAGATCAGACGGCTACTGTAGGAGCGGTCTGATCAGGGTCTGTCCTGTTTGATTATGATATAATATAGATATGATTCTACAGCCATGGCCTAACATTCCTGTGCCAATATACTATTATAATAATTTATCTTATTAACAATCATGACGTCATTATTTCTTATATGATTGCTCATGGAGGAAAGGGTTAAGACAGCAGATGGTGTTATGTACAATAGGATGGGAAAAAAAATACAGAAAGCTCAAAAAATAAAATTCTCTATTACTTTCACTCTGCACTTATCATAACACTTTGAATGTGGCAAACACATATATTTACATTTGCAAACTGTGTAAATCCTGATTAAGGGACTCCTAGAAGAGCCCTATGATCAGGGTCTGCACTCTGTGTCATTCAAAATTCTTTCTGATCTGGGGATACTCTGTTTGCTTAAGCCTTTACTCTATGAATAGTTTTCATGTAAACAAAAAAATGACATCATGAATATTAGATTATTTTTTATAACAGCAAATGGAAACAGGAAAATTTTGGCCATTGCAGAAACTGTAGAACCATATCCATATTATATCATAAGCAAACAGAGAAGACCCTGATTAGACGGCTCCTACAGGAGCCATCTGATGAGGGTCTACTCTGTTTGAAAAGATGTTTGCAAAGGTGTAGTAAGGCTTATTTCTGGAGTAAGGGGTTAAGCAAGTATAAATCCGTACCATTTCTCCAAGGAGTTCCTCGTTGACTGTGTGATTCTGTTTAGTTGAGTATTTCAATGACATTGGGATGCCATAGTCACTCTGGGTCGTCTGTGAAGATATAAACCCATGAAATGTCAAAGTTGGCTTAATATGTAACATACAGTATTCAACCCCTTCCCTCATATAAACGCCTTTTCATGCACTCACAAACAGACTATACCAAGAGCAAATGGCTCCTATCAGGTTCTGTTCTGTTTGCTTCTATGTTACATGCATGATCTGATTCTTCCTTTCAAAAACTTTCTTTGAAAAGTTTACATTATAAAAATTCAGCTGATGAATATTCATGATGTGATTATTTCTTTAATACATGAATTAACCCTTTCCCTGTTCTATGTTTATTTCAAATTTCAATGCCTACTGAATATTCATGGACAATATAGTTATACATGTAATGAAACATGGAAGGTGGAACTATGTAGCCATTTTAGAATGTTGAGAAACATATTTATCAAATTCCACCTGCAAACAGAGCAGGCCCAGATCAGACGGCTCCTCTAGGAGCCGTCTGATCTGGGTCTACTCTGTTTGCAAATGCGTGAAAACACGTTGTATACAGCAACACAGTTGGCTTTTGTAACATACAGTATTTAAATTTCAGTACAGCAATACAGGTTCAAACTGATTTTGCAATGCTTATATGCTTATACATGTGCAAACTCAAAATGGACACTGCCGACCACATTCTACATACCAACATTTAAAAATTTACTATTAAGACATTTGAAAAATTTGTGGAAAGGTAATGAAATGCCAAAGATTATTTATAAGATGTGAAAACACATCATATAAACAGGTCAATGAGACAGAACTCTGCAAATTTACTTTTCAGATAATCACAAAAAGAAGTGCATAAAGTTAGAATAGACTATTTCTGAAGACATTCAATTTCTAACCAATTAAAAATTGTACATGCTATGGCTAACATCTAGGCTTTACATCAAATCGACAAGTTTTTCCTTAAAAAGGATGACTCGAGCTCAATATCAAATATTTTTGGAGTCATACACAAAATACATGGATAGATATAGTAGGATCTGTTTTAACCCTTTCCTTTATATAAGCGTGTTTTCACACATTTGCAAACAGAGTAGACCCAGATCAGACGGCTCTTATAGGAGCCATCTGATCTGGGTCTGCTCTGTTTGCTAACGGAATTGGAAAGATCTGTATCTTTACTTTCTAAACTAGCTACAATATTCCACTTTCCACATCTCATTATAACTATTTTGTCGATGAATATTCTGAGAGTAGGTACTGAAATTTGGAATAAACATAGATACAGTAGAATCTGTGTTAAAGGGGATGTCCCTACATTTGACGCGTTTCATAAACACTTAAAATATACAAAACTCATTTGTTTATATACTGAAATGTAGTATATCACAAAAAGCCCCAACCAATTACCGTTTATAATGACAAAACATCCATGTGTTTGATATCGCCGATCCCGGTTTTACTCCCCGATGTTTCAGTTTTATTCGGGTTGAGTTTTAGTTTCGTAACTGTTCGCTCAATTGGCGATTCTCCGACCACTTCTGAGAAAGCTATTATGTAAACAATGGAGGGATCAGGTGATCATTGGCAAAACGCGGAAGAATTTACGAAAAAAGGCCGATACTATTGTGTTGTAGAACAAAAATTATCAGTTATTGATGAAATCGGTTTATTTGTATCACACGAGCATTTTTCGATATAAGTTCAAATTTGGAACCTTCATAATAATGATAGAGCATAACAAATACCAAATTTTATGATATTATTGAAAATATGCGATCATTGTAGGGACCTCCTCTTTAAGTGACCATAAAAAAGATGTCTAATTATGGGTCTGTAAGGCAGGTGGCAGCTTACTGAAGGTCAAAATCTACAGTTCCAATAGGAGCCTACTGCATTCAGCAACCACTTGCTTTTCAAGACTTCTAGGTTCAATAAATGGATTGAAAGTTAGGACAGGTTCTCCTATTAATGGACAATGGTATTCTCAAGATTAAATCTAAATGCCCATCTTTCATTAAACAACTACCATGAAGGAATAGTGGATAACATCCAAGAGCGAGAGATTCATTATTACATACCACTTCAGAAATTGGCCACAACTCATCCAGAAAGGCTGAATATTTTGAAATCCGTTTTCAACTACAACTTTTTGCACTGTTTGCTAATGAAATTATATAGATCTAATTCTACAGTTTCTGGCCAAACTTTCTTATGTTCTCCCACTATTATAAAGTACAATCTAATAAATATTCATGATGTCATTATTTTCTCACATGAACATTCATGTAGTAATGTGTTAAAGTCCCTATTCTTTGAATGATAAGATGATAAGGACATGAAACAACTTACATCAGGAGGGGGCATAACCATGTACATCTGTATGGAAGATTCTGTCCTGAGTGATTTCCCATAGTAAGGTGCTGAAATGAAAAACAAAGTCAGTGACAAATTTCACAATAGATAATCCTTTACATGACAGACATGCCTTTTGACATCTTTGCCAACAGAGTAGATTAGAACCAGATCAGACGGCTCCTATAGAAGCTGTCTGATCAGAGCCTGTTCTGTTTTCTTATGGAATTATATATATTCTGTCATGATCAAAATATCTTGTGATCATATACAAATATAAAAATGAAGTTAATAAATGAACATAAATAAAGCCATATGTTCTTACACACATATTTATCAAGTTAACCCTTTCCTCCATAGGCTATTTTAGACCCAACCTCTTTGAATGAATCTAACCAAAAGGAGCATTTACTAGAGAAAGGTAAAATTTTAGAATTTTGTAGTTTGAAACCATTGTGATAATTAGAATATTTGCTCCTATAGGAGCAAATGCTCTATTTATCACAATGGTTTCATAAAGTGCCTTTTACAGAGGCATAGAAAGGCATATTTATGGAGGAAAGGATTAAGTATTACAGATTCTTGTCAAAGTTATGTTTATCCAGGACTGTACATAAGGTCCTTAGTGTCAATCAAAATATCTTACCTCTTAGCAAAACCATACCTTGCTGCATTAGAATCACCTTAGAGAGGCATAAAACTGTATCGTTTTCCTGTTCTATGTTTATTACAGATTTTAATGCCTACTGAATACATGTATTCATGGACAAAATGGTTACAAGGAAATAGTGAAGGTAGAATACTGCAGCCATTTTAGAAAGTAAAGAAACAGATCTATCCAATTCCATTAGCAAACAGAGCAGACCCTGATCAGACGGCTCCTATAGGAGCCCTCTGATCTGGGTCTACTCTGTTTGCAAATATGTGAAAACTTGTTTTATATATGAAGAAAAGGGTTAATTCTACTTAACTATATACGCAAATAGTTTGGACCCAGACAAAATGCCCAGTAACTTGGTGTCTCATCCTTACTGTTTGACACTGTCATTGTATTTTCAAAGAATCATATAAGAACAAGATGTGTTTGTGGAACATTATGTCCCCTTTGACCTTGATTTATAACTGTGACCATAAGTCACCCCTGAAAATATTCGCCCCCATAACTTGCACATACATGCCAAGTTTTAAGTATGTATGTGCAATGGCAACAAAATTATCGGGCATAAAAATTAACTCAGAATTTCAGCAGACAACAATACTTTCAGAGTATTACTTTAGGTGCAAAACTGGAGGAGTTCTTGACACCAACTCCATGTTTCATGTAAAAAATATTCAAAGTTCAGGGGGAGATAATTCTGCAATGGCCAGCCATAAACACATGAAAATTGTGTCTTGTACATCTGCTATTCCTGGTTATTATGTACACCAAATATAGATTCAATAACTTTAAACCTGAACAAGGAGTTAGCGACACAAACTCCCCATTTTCATGCCAAAATGACAAAAAATACTCAAAGTTCAGGGGGAGATAATTCTGCAATGCCCAGTGCTAAACACATGAAAATTTTGTCTTGCACATCTACCATTCATTGTTATTATGTATAACAAATATAAACTGAATAACTTTCAAATTGAAGGAGGAGTCAGCGCCACCAACTACCTATGTTCAAATGCGGACGGACGGATGGACTGATGGCTCAAACGACCGCCGGACAGGGTGATTCCAGTATACTCCCTCAAACAAGTCTGCAGGGGTATAATGACGTTTTTAGCATTTAAGTACCCACCGTTATCTGTTACTCTGAGGATCCATTATGTGATTTTTAATGGAATATGAACACTGGAATTTTATCTATGGCAAACACTTTTGGCTCGAGTCTGAGATCATTTCAAGCATCTGATTAGACAAAATCTGACCTTGCTCAGAATCTAACCAATCACATACATGTACTTGAGAATGATCTCAGACTCAGACTCAGAAGTTTTATACCTTGGACCATGGTCTATATTATTTGTAATCAAGTAGAGCCCGCCTTACTCCTATGTGTGTTTATCTGGTAAAGGGTTAACAGCTAAATTGATGACCTGCTCAAGGTACTCACAATTGATAATGCCAACACATGGAAAATAAGTGTTCCTGGCCCCTTTCATGCGTAGCTGGTAGGACATTTGACACTCAATGTCTCGTATTGATGGTTCTGGGAGGCAGTAGGGATGAGAGTGGTACCAGCCCACCAGTGACATACCCAGGTGCTTCATGTTGGCCCGAATCTAAAAAATAACAGAACTCAACCCATTATGAATTAATTAACCATTTATTCCATAAATAGATGATCTTACAGGAATGTTTATTACAAATTGTTTTTATGAAACAAGTCTACTATAAAAGACCCTTAAAAGAGCCATAGAAAGTGAAACAAGACTGTATCTGACGGCTGTTTCGGCCATTATTTACCATGTAGTACAGCCAGATTCAAACTGCTCATTTGCCTGACAAGACTGAAGTGCTGAGACAGACCGATCAACCAAACTACTGAATGACAGCTCATCCCACATCCGTTCAGGGTGACTTCTATGTACACATCCCCAAACTAGTTCCCAGGGGAAATGATAACAAATTCTTTATCAAGCAGCGAGTGCGAGTGAGTCTGGTACAGTTAATAGTTTACAAATAAATGAAGTTAATGCAGATATGTTAAACTTAAATTAAGTTTAAGCTCTTATTTCATAAGTATTTGTTTATTACAGCATGCAGTATAAAAAAATGGTAAAAACTATCTTGAAAATATATCAGCAAAAGCAAGCTGGTCACACCAAGATAAGGAAACAGATGGACAGATAGGGATGTTCTATATTTCAACCTGGACATCTATCCATTCAATATGATATGATAACTTTTAGGAAGTATCTGCTCTTGCACCTTGATCATTATGTTTGAAATAAAACAGATGAAAAGTCTGCTTGTGTAGAGGAGGAAAATTGGCAGGGTGTATCGGCTGGATGACCGGGTTAGGTCCTGTACCAGCCTGTACACCCTGCCAAATTACCGTGTAATGAATATATTACCCGTTAGAGATCCGATTTACCTAATTTAGAGCGCCTATTTTTTGCAACTAACATTTGATCTATAGGAGCTAAATAAGTGACGATATGACAAAGAAAACATGACGTCATCATAAAACAAATATCTTCTCATCAAAGGTCAATTACAAAATAGGAATTCCAACTTTCACAAACAATATGACTGTGACATTCAAAGACACAGCTTTATCTTGCTTGGTTGATGACCACCTGCACACTGCCACTGAACATCTGTGCAGGTCGTCAAGCGGCAGTGTTGACAGTAATTGTTGGTTGGTTGTGGAAAAAAGTGTGAGAAAAGCTCATCTAGAACAACTCCTTCCGATGTTTCCAGGTGTCTCTGAGGTACAATATTTTAGAACATTTGCGGATCATGTTAGCCTTTTCAGTGTCTTTGGGAATAAGATTTGCCTGTTCTTCATCAATTTTATAATCACTGTGAGACATAGACCTTTACACCATTGTTTTACATTGAGCGAGTAGCAGACGGGGGCATTTATCCCCTTTTAGCATGCAAAAAATTTAAATCCCAGTGATTTTAACAAAATCCTTATTTACATTGTTTTATCATGGAATTGTAATATACTAAGTTTCGATTCTGCTAAAAATCGGAAAATATATATGCAGTATTTATGTAAAACAAATTGCAATTGGTTTCTTTATTTCCATTAATGTGTGAACACTATTTATCTTGGTTACATAGACAGACAGGAAGGGTAAAAATGTATAATGTGTGTTAACTACTTCTGTTGCAAAAAAGTTGACACAAAGTGCATGTGCCTATAAAAAGAACAGTTTTTTACGTTCATTATCGATTATTTATTCGCAATGATGATATGAAATTTTGAATCGACGATAAAAAATGGCGGCCATCATGCGACTAAATTGAATTCTGTATTTCCGGAGGAAGCAGCCGAATACGATCCTGTACAACCCGGCAAATTTTGGCAAACAGACCAATCAAATTCCAAGGATTTACTATGATGGGTAATAAAATGAGTCTACAGGACTAACAGTCCCCTTGCTAAGGGAATACAGTAAAACCCTCGAAACTGGAATTCTAGCAGAGAAGAATTTTGATACTTTTAGACAGGTGGCTGTTTAATGCAAGGTGAACATCATGCAGAAAGCTTCTAGAAGCTTTCTGCATGACTTTCACCCTTTTTAAACTCTCACCTGTCTCCAAGACCCATATCTATACTAAATTTAATGTCCAGCTTAGAGAGGTTTTACTGTACAAAACTTTCCTTACCCCTTCTTCCACAAGTCTTGCTGTCTGGGTATCTCCTAGGCGACAGCAGCAAGGAAATGCCTGTTGTATACTGAGATCTATAATGAGAGTAATTATACATACAATGAGAAACTACATGAAAGAAATTAATTTATTTAACGCTTAACTCCATATACAGTAAAACCCCTCTAGTGCGACCACTTAATGAACAAACATGACTGTCTTTATAAACAGGTGGTTGCTTAATGCAGGATGAAAGTTATGCAGAAAGCTCCTATAGGAGCTTTCTGCATAACTTTCGTCCTGCATTAAGCTACCACCTGCCTCTGCCACCCAGAATAATGCCACTTTTTTGGTGGTCACATTAGAGGGGTTTAACTGTATATGTCTTTCAACACATTTGCAAACAGAGTAAGCCCACATCAGACCTCTCATATAGAAGCCAACTAATCATGGGGTGCTCTGTTTGCTTATGAAACAATGCAGATCTGATTCTACAGTTTCTGTCATGGACAAAAATGCTTGCACCATAAGAAAATCTATATCACCAATATTCACAATGTCATTATTTTTTACATGAATATTGATGGGGAAAAGAGTTTAAATGATCTGCATATACAGTAACAACATGTCTTAACTCTTTACTGCATAAATATACGCCTTTTTACACCTTTGCAAACAGGGAAGCTCCAGATCGGACTCTCCTGTAGGAGTTGTCTGATCAGGGTTTGCTCTGTTTGCTTATGATATAGAGTAAAACCTCTCTAAACCGGACGCTAAATTTAGTATCAATATCTGTCTTGGGGACAGGTGGCAGCTTAATGCATGGTGAAAGTCATGCAGAAAGCTCTTCTAGGAGCTTTCTGCATGACTTTCACCCTACATTAGGCAGCCACCTGCCTAAAAGTATGCAAATTCTTCTAATATAGAATTCCGGTTTAGAGAGGTGTTACTGTAATATAGACATGATTTTACAGTTTCTACCATGCCTAAACTTCCTGTGTCTCTGTGCTATCATAACAATTAATCTAATTAATATTCAAGATGGCATTAATTATTTCTTTCATAAATATTCATGGAATAAAGGGTTAAGGCACCAGAAAGTGTTCACTAAATACAGGATCATTTGTACTGTAGCTGTAGCACAGCTACCAATTTGGAGACAGAGGTCAAGATAAGATGCGTAAATAAAACATTTTCAGGAACATGATCTCCACTATACATATTTGGTTAGTTTAGATCAAAGAATATTACATGCATTTAATGCCTAGACTATTAACCCTTTCCCTGTTCTGTATTAAGGCAAAATTTCAATACCTACTGAATATTCATTAACAAAATGGTCGTAAAGAAAAATGGAAGGTGGGACATTGTGGACATTTTAGAATGCAAAGAAACCGATTTATTAAATTTTATTAGCTAACAGAGCAGACCCTGATCAGACGGCTCCTCTAGGAGCCATCTGAGCTGGGTCTACTCTGTTTGCAAATGCGTAAAACACGTTTATATAAGGGAAGGTGTAAAACAATGGAGTTTCTAACTCACTGGATTGAAACACTAAGTGAATGATATACAAAGCATAAACACTTTTCTAGGGTATTGTAGTACTTCTTTCATTGACACTTCCTGTAGAAACAATAAGAATTAAAGCAATATTTGAAGTCTCTAAAAATGACTTACGTTGAGTAGCTGGGTCCCATTTTCCACCCAGGTAACCAACAACTTCACTGGTTGTAAGATGACAGTGGAAATCCTAAAAGAATATAAAAGACTGTAAATACATGAAATAAATGGGAATGAACCAGAGCTAATGAGGGTGAAAACAGTGTAAATATAAACTTTCAAACACAATTCTATGGTTTTGTGCTAAGAGCTTTGAGCTGACTGATCAGGATTCATATGGAATGTTACACAATTTTGTAAGGGCCAAATATTCCATAGTTCATATGCCACTACAGACTTTCAATATCAATGGATATTCAAAAAGTAATTACTTATTACATAATACAGTTAACCCTTTACTCCATGAATATTCATGTAAGAAATAATGAAATCATAAATCATTAGTTTGCTTTTTATAATGACACATGAACACGGGAAGTTTTAGCCATGTAGAGATGGTTGTAAAGAATGGTCACAACATAGGGTTTGGTGGAGAAATGATGATTTTAGTATTTGAAATACACCTTTTTTATGACTCTGGTTTCAATAATGACTAAAGTGACACATATATGAGTGTCACCATTAAACATCTATTTGTTTGATTTAAGATTATTTTACCATTAGCAGTAGTGAATTTGTTGACATGGAGACGGTGTAGGGTTGAATCTTGTTGACAGATGAGAACTGCTCACACTCTACCAGCATATTCAGGTCTCTGGAAAAAGTAAAATCACATAATTATAGAAAAAACTCTCTTAACCCTTTACTTTATGAATATCAAACAAAAGAACAATAATAACATCATGAATATTGAAATAAAAATAATATCTCCAAACTCTGACCTGGAAACTTTTTACTTATTCCATCAAATGTTTGAGAAACTACAGACAAAGTGTCTACGCAGCTTGAATCCAGTTGAGATGGGAGTAACTTGGTATCTCATCAGGATCCAAGCTACATGTATTTGCATTATTAAAGGAGTAATGAAGCCAACATATCATGTTTAACAATTTTCACCATGTATATTCAAATATTCATGGACTGAATTTTTATAATTACACAATTAAAACAATTTTTTCTGGCTGTGACAGAAATGTAAGAATCATATTAATTTTATTCTATAAGCAAACAAAACAGATCCTGATTAGACAATTGGTAAGGAATCTGTCTGATCTTGGTCTAATCTGTTTGCGAAAATACCAATGGTCATCTCTATGAGGGAAAAAGGTTACCCATTCCCTGTTTTATGTTATTCCAATTTTCAACACCTACTGAATATTCATAGACAGAATAGTTCTAATGAAATATGGCAGGTCAAACATTTTAGAAACTAAAGAAACAGATCTATCAAATTCCATTTATAGCAAACAGAGCAGTCCTGATCAGATGGCTCTTAACAATCAGGATCTAATTCAGACCTCTCTGATATTCAAGTTAACTGTGATAGTTTATGATAACAAAAACCTACAGAAACACGTCAAAATAATTTTTGAGTTACAGTTTCGAGTTTACAGTTTCGACATACAAACACGTCAAATTATAACGTCACTGTACACAACATGTGTAAAGTGTGCCATTACATTTTGCTAATAGTTTAAATGAAGACTGCTACATGTCTGACAAACTTCTGTCTACTCTGTTTGCAGAACCATAGAAATGTGTTTACATGAAGGAAAGGGTTAATTAATATTGCTTACACTTTGGATGACCTCTCTGGCATCCTATGGTACTTTACTATTTTCCTGTCTGTTTTCAACGAAAAATCAGCAGGCTCTGGCATCACTTCCTGTTTCACTTCCTGTTTCAGTGCTGGTGATGGGATCGGGATTGGGGCTGACACTGGCATTTGGGATGACCCTTGGGTTGTGGTTGAGGATGCAGTTGGGACGGGGGCTGAGACTGGGGTTGACACTGGGACTGGGACTGCAACCATTACTGGGACTGGGGCTGGGGTTGGAGCAGGCACAGGGTCAGCTTTCAGGGACAGGTTAAGGGCTGAAAAGATATGAATTTAATCGTTAACAAATCACAGTGCTGCATGATCAATTCACACCATGTGCATCATCTGTTGTATCCCAATGGCTGAAATAGCAATCAGCTATAGCCTTTCTATGGCATGTTTTAAGGGTTATGTGATAAAAGGAATCTTATACCCGTGACTGCTTAACTGATTACCTGTTAAATATTCATGTATGAATTAATGACATCATGAATATTTACTAGCTTAACCTTTAACTCCATGAATATTCAAGTTAGAAATAATGACATCATGGATATTGATTAGATTCACAGGCAGAAACACTAGAATTGTATCTATATTATATTATAAGCAAACACAGAAGCCCCTATAGCAGCTGTCTAATCTGGGTCTTCTCTGTTTGCAAAGGCATAGAAAGGTTAATTTATAGAGTAAAAGGTTAAATTTTATAATGGCAAATGTAAACAATAATTGTTGGTATTAATATAAACAAGAGATTTACATCCATTATAAGTCCGTAAGGAGCTGTCTGATCTGGTCTACTCTGCAAAGGCATGAATAAGGCGTTATATGAAGAGGCTATACTCCATCTGTAATCATTTTACTTACATCAACTTTATTCAAGCTTTTAAGAAACGTTTGACCGTATGTCAAAAAGTTTGGTTCCTAATGAGCTTGTCAAGTTACTAAGCAATTCATTGGATCCAGACTGTTTGCAAGTCAGGTCGTGCTTAACCCTTTCCCTCATATAAACGTGTTTTCATGCATTTGCAAACAGAGTAGACCCAGATCAGACGGCTCCTAGAGGAGCCTTCTGATCAGAGTCTGCTCTGTTTGCCAATAGAATTTGATAGATCTGTTTTCCTTGCTTTCTAAAATGTCTACACTGTTCCACCTGCCATATTTCTGCCAACTATTTTGTTAATGAGTACACAGTAGGTATTGAACTTTGGAATAAACACAGAACAGGGAAAGGGTTAACATGCAAACAGTTAACTGTGAAAATAAATCAGCTGTAGATGTTAAACTTGACAGCCAAACATATAACATTTACATCTACATGTACTTACCTTCTTCCTGTTCTCCCATGTAGCAGACATCTGGAACAGGATCCGTGCTGAAACAGTGAATATAAAAAATGTATGTTTTCTTTATGATATGATATTTTTAACATCTATCTTCAATGTAGCCATGTGAGATATAAATTAACCCCCATTGGCCATATTTTTAACGAAAAAAAATGGTTTCAATTATTTTGGTAGAGGGGCACCAAGTTATCAATTCTGCCCAATTAAATTGAAGGCGACCCTTTTATCATCCCTTTATCTGACAGAAATGCTTTTTTCACATCACTGTAAACTATGCATACCCAGATCAGATGGCTCATGTAGGTGCTGTCTCATCAGAGTCTGCTGTTTTCTCATGAAATAATATAAATCAGAGTCCATATTTTCTGCCATCACCAATCATTCTCTTGTTCACATGCAATTATATCAAAGTACAGTAAACTCTCGATTATTCGAACACTAAAATACGTATTAGTATTGATCTTTAAAACAGGTGGCAGCTACTGTATGGTGAAAGTCATGCAGTAAGCAGCCACCTGCATAAAAGGTACCACATTATTCTAAACAAAAAATTCGAATAATCGAGATTGTACTGTAGCTAACTAATATTTATGATGTCATTATTTCTTATATGGATACTTATCAGGTAAAGGGTTAATAAAAACATAATTGAGAAAATCATCAAACATGACAATTTTATCTCATGGATATAATATGTGTTAAGCCCATCATTATTTACCTAATAGTTTCAGCTGGAGCTGGTTTCTCCTCTTGTTTTGGTTTGGTGGTGAGATCCAGCACTCCGTCCATTACATATGATGGCTCTGTTGACATACTACTGTTGTTACTGAGTATAGACATGTTGCTGTCATTTCTGAGAATTGAGAAGTTACTCTCATTTCCGGGCAAAGAAGCATTACTTTCAACTCTTGAAAATGATTCTGACATCTTGCTCTCTGTTTCAGACAAACAGTCATCATTGGACAATCCCATGTCACTGGTAGCTGGGGACTAGATGGAACAAATAACACAGGTAGCCTGTAACAGCATGCTACAAATATTTCATCTACATTTAGACACTTAAACCTTTCTATGCATTTGAAAACAGAGTAGACACAGCTCAGACGGTTCCTGTAGGGGCCATCTAATCAGGGTCTATTCTGTTTGCTTATGAAATTATACAGACATGATCCTGGAGATATTGTCAAAGCATACAATCAAGTTTGCATTATAAGAATTAAGTTAATTCATGCATATATGCATATAGAGAAAGGTTAAAAGAGTAGCTTATTACATTTTTGCTACAAAAACAGACATATAACTTGTCCCATTTCAGATGCAAACAGTTTTCAGCAGCAAAAGTCCCAAGAAATCAGTTTAATCTATTAACCCTTTACTCAATGAATATTCATATATAAGAAATAATATCATGAATATTAATTACATGTAGTTTAATTGTTATTATAGCACCTGGACACAGGAATCTTTAACAATGGCAGAAAATGTAGAAACATATCTATATTATATCACAAGCAAACAGAGCAGTCCCTGACCAGATGGCTCCTATATAGGAGCTGTCTGATCTAGGTCTATCTTGTTTTCAAAGGCATGAAAAGGTGTATTTATGGAGTAAAGAGTTAAGAATAGTACAGGGTTAAGAAGTGTATCTATTTTGCTAATGAATCAAATAGACAAACATTACATGGTTAACCCTTTACTACATAAATATTCATATAAGAAATAACGCATGGTGGAATATTGATTAACCCTTTCCTCCATTTCTAAGCCTCTGTAAAAGTCACTTTTTGAAACCATTGTGATAAATAGAGCATTTGCTCCTATTAAAGAAGCAAATGCTCTATTTATCACAATGGTTTCAGAACTACAAAATTCTAAAAGTTTCCTTTTCTCTAGTTAATGCTACTTTTCGGTAGATTTATTCAGAGGTTGGGTCTAAAAATAGCCTATGGAGGAAAGGGTTAAAGCTTAATTTCTGTTATTTCATAATTATGAACTTGAGACAAGTTTTGGCAGAAATTACAGAATCAGATCTATATAATTCCATAAGCAAACAGAGCAGACCCTGATCAGATGGTTCCTTTAGGATCTGTCTGATCTGGGTCTACTCTGTTTTCAAAGGCATTAAAATGTGTATGTATGGAGTAAAGGATTAAAACTAGAAAGTTGTCTTTAGGACATAGTTGCTCTAACATCTGTTTGTTTGTGTTTGTGTTGATTAACGTCTGTTTCTGCTCACTATGGGCTAATTGGACGCCCCAGAGAGAGGGGATGCCCAGTGTAAAGCACTGATACATCGGACCTCGGTTTATAGTCTCGTCCGAAGGACTTCTAACA
Source organism: Azorinus chamasolen (assembly GCA_963576725.1). Classification (NCBI taxonomy): domain Eukaryota; kingdom Metazoa; phylum Mollusca; class Bivalvia; order Cardiida; family Solecurtidae; genus Azorinus; species Azorinus chamasolen. The sequence continues at coordinate 1,547,466 of OY755253.1, read as the reverse complement.
TCTGTACATCTGCAACTATCACATGACAAGGGCTATAACTGTAGTATCATTAACCTTTGTCCTGCCAAATGTGACTTGGTAATATTAGCAAACAGTTTGGATCCAGACGAGATGCCGAGTTACTTGATATCTCATATGATCAGGATCCAAGCTGTTTGTCACTGTCTCAGGAATTGGTGGCAAGTGAAAGATATAGCCAATAGGAGTTTGAGCAGACAGAAGCACATATCATAAACATACCCAAGGGGCACACTTTACTATTAAACTATCGTCGTATGTTAAAACTTATGACAATTTCCGTCTTATAAATGTAACATGGTGAAAAAGTTGTGACTCGACTGGGACTGGAACCCAGAGCCTCTGGCTTACCATGCCAACACTCTACCGACTGAGCTAACAAGCCACACAGTAAAGCCTTTCAACTTATTTCACCATAATCTCTATCCGGCTACACACACCCTCTCTACACAAGAATTCGTCCCGAATTCTTACTCAAAGAACACTCCACGAGTTTCTTATTATTACAAATTATCTTCATATAATCTCCATATTATCTTCATATAAATCACCCTGTGGGTTATTTACGTTGGGCGCCAAATGTAACATGGTGAAAAATTTGTGACTCAACTGGGACTCGTACCCAGGGCCTCTGGCTTACCATGCCAACACTATACCGACCGAGCTACCAAGGCACACAGTAAAGCCTATCAACTTATTTCACCATAATCTCTACCAGGCTACACAAAGTAACACTTTATTGGTGCATACTACATTGTGCGGTAATTTCAGCTTTCCGAGTTATAGCAATGATCATTACAATTAAGATTTGCGATAATTTGGTCCGACATAAAATAAGGCCCCGGTTTGACAAATGAGCTTAAGTTCAAGCTAAGTAAATGCAGCGCTTAACTTCTTTTTCATGTAGAAACTCGTACATTTTCAAAAGTCTTTCATACAAATAGTGTTTTGGATCCATATCTACCTATGTTTTATGCTGGAATACAATAATTGACACTCTTTGCAGAAAAGAGTCTTTTAAAACAAGAAAGGTACTTTAGCAAATTGTATTTAATACTCAATATCTTTGAGTGGACTCAAATCAATTTTTCATTATTGCTGATTTGAAATGAGTAATTAAGCAAAATCCCAATCAAAATATTAATGAAGTGAAAAGCATTAAATATGTTCAGCAATACATTATTTTTAAATAACTTCAGCTTGTTCATGAAACTTTGGCCTGGTGCACAAGTTCACCCAGTGCTCTAATATCCTACAAAGTGACTCTAGGTCAAATACTTTAAAAGTGTATTAAAACCTTTCTTTTCTTTTTACCAAATCCTATTTCATGCACAGTACAATATAATCTCTTTAACCCTTTCCCTGTTGCATATTCGTGTAAAAAATGACACCATGAACATAAAAAAGACTATTTTTTATAGTGGCATATGAACACAGGATATTTTGACTAAGGCAGAAACTATAAAATCTGATCTATACTATACCATAAGCAAACAGCAGATACTGATAGACGGCTCCTATAGGAGACGTCTGACCTGGGTCTACTTTGTTTGCAAATGCATGAAAAGGCGTTTATATGAAGGAGTGGGTTAACTATTCCCTTTCTCTCATAAGCTCTTTTTAGACCCAACCTTTTAGAATAAATCTACCAAAATGTGGCAATAACAAAAGAAAAGGTAAATGTTAGAATTGTATAGTTTTGAAACAGTTGTGATAAATAGAGCATTTACTCCTAAGGAGCAAATGGTTTATTTATCAAAATGGTTTCAAGAATTGACTTTTACAGATACGTAGAAAGGTGTATTTATGGAGGAAAGGGTTAAGGGAATTTAATGTAAGAAATAGTGACTGTATGAATATTGATATTGACTGTATGAATATTGATATTGACTGTATAAATATTGATATTGACTGTATGAATATTGATATTGACTGACTAATCTTTATACTGGCATTATGAGCAAGGGGATGTTTGACCATGGCTGAAACTGTAAACTTTTATACACAAACAAAGCCAACCCTGATGAGACATCTATAGGAGACATCTGGTCTGCGTCTACTGCTTTTGCAAATGCTTAACTAGAACTGTCACGAAAGGTGATGAATGTCCCCGCACAGCAGTCTTGATTGCACTTTGCAGATGGACCAACTGACCATCTAGCCGACTAACCAATAGGCCGATTCCAGTATACCCCATAATGCTTTATTTGCAGGGGTATAAAATTACAATTATCCATCTTTTAAATAGTATATCTATAAAAATGTGAGTGTATTAGTTACCTGTGCCCCTGGGATGCTGGGTTTCCTTGGCTTTACAACTCCGAACCAGCTGGTCTTCCAGGAGTCTAGCTTCCTACCTTTGTACTTTACCTTAAAAAGAAATTCACAGCTCAGCACATTCCTTTAAAATTGTGATTCCTGAATTTCAATTCTTTCACTGTAGGTGTTTTCAAATTTTTCATATGCTTAACTCTTTACTACATGAATATACTTCATGAATACTCATAAATAATTTGCCAATGATCTATTTTGTAAATAGAGCAGACCCTGACCAGGTGGCTCCTACAACAGCTGTCTGATCTGAGACCATTATGTTTTAAAGACATTACAAGCCATACCTATGGAGTAAAGGGTTAAGCATAAGTTTAAATCTGGGTTACAGAGTAGACCCAGATCAACAGAGTAGACCCAGATCAACAGAGTAGACCAGATCAACAGAGTAGACCCAGATCAACAGAGTAGACCCAGATCAACAGAGTAGACCAGATCAACAGAGTAGACCCAGATCAACAGAGTACACCCAGACCAACAGAGTAGACCCAGACCAACAGAGCAGACCCAGATCAACAGAGTAGACCCAGACCAACAGAGTAGACCCAGACCAACAGAGTAGACTCAGACCAACAGAGTAGACCCAGATCAACAGAGTAGACCCAGATCAATACAGTAGACCCATACCAACAGAGTAGACCCAGATCAACAGAGTAGACCCAGACCAACAGAGTAGACCCAGATCAACAGAGTAGACCCAGACCAACAGAGTAGACCCAGACCAACAGAGTAGACCCAGATCAACAGAGTAGACCTAGACCAACAGAGTAGACCCAGATCAACAGCTCCTGTAGGAGATAACTAATCAGTCTCTGCCCTGTTTGCTTATATTGCAGAACTGATTTGCTGCTTGCCATGGTATCTTTCCTAATATATTACATATATATATTACAATAATTACATTAACCAATTACCTCATAGGCTATTTTTAGATACAACCTCTTTGAATTAATCTACTGAAAAGGAGCATTAATTAGAGAAAAGGAAAATTTTAGACTTTTGTAGTTTGAAACCATTGTGATAAATAGAGCATTTGCTCCTATAGGAGCAAATGCTCTATTTATCACAATGGTTTCACAATGTGACTTTTACAGAGTCGCCAAAAGTCGTCAATATGAGGGAAAGGGTTAATAGTCTAAAATGAATATTCATGGAGACAAGCCTGAAGTGTTTAACATGTAAAGTATAGAGTAGAACCTGTCCTAAGCGGTTATTCATTTTTTGAACATAGGAGTCATTATCTCATAGGCTATTTTTAGATCCAACATCTTTTAATAAATCTACCGAAAAGGAGCCTCAACTAGAGAAAAGGATTTTTTTTTTAGAATTTTGTAGTTCTGAAACCATTATGAGCAAATACTCTATTTTATCACAATGGTTTCAAAAAGTGACTTTTACAAAGGCATAGAAAGGCGTATTTATGGAGGAAAGGGTTAAAACACAGGCGGTTGCCTAATGCATGGTAAAAATAATGCAGACAGCTCTTATAGGAGCTTTCTGCATTAATTTTGACCTGCATTAAGCTACTACCTGTATTACAGACTCATAATTATTTGATGAGACCACTTAAGACAGGTTCTATTGTAGACGGTCAATGTAGAGAGAACCTAGTGCATGTACTTACTGAGGCCCAACCACAACCAGACTTCTTAGCAGGGTTTACCAACTTCTTGCAGAATATCGCCCAGGAACTGGGTGAGCCGAAAATCTCCTCAGTCTCGTTAGATTTTATTTTACCATTGGCTAACAAATCGGCCGTGAATTTCTGGCCCTGAGGAGAAAAACATGATTGCAGTTTTGAGTTTATTCACAAATGGCAAGCTGACAATCTTATGATCTCATCACATTTTTTAATGCATAATCTATAATGAATGAATACATTAAAACCTGGATTATTCGAATTAACTGTATAAAAGAATTTAGATACTTTTAGGCAGGTGGCTGCTTAATGCATGGTGAAAGTCCTAGAGGAGCTTTCTGCATGACTTTCACCATGCATTAAGCTGCCACCTGTCTTAAATACCGATAATAATACATATTTTAGTGTTTGAATAATCGAGATTTTACTGTACTTATGTAGAATAATAACATCATGAATATTACACACAAATGACACATGGAATTCTTTTTCCTTGGCAGAATTAGATCTATATAATGAAACAGAGTAGGTCCTGATCAGATAGTTGATACTCTGTTTGCAAAGGTGTCTTTATCAGGTGATGGCAAATACAGTAGGCCTGGATTAGATAGGAACCATCTAATAAGGGTCTGCTCTGTTTGCTTAATAAATTGAATAATAGACCTGAACCTGAACTATTTGTCTATGTCAAAAATTCTCTTGAATTGTTTATGTTATAATGATTAAATTAATGAATATTGATGAACTGATCAGTTCATTAAAACATGATCAGAGAAAAAAACCACAATTGTTACAAACACTTTAAAAACCATAACAAAGTTTCAAACCTAACATATTATCATTGTAACAGTTTTAACACAGATAATAAATTATATGGCATCTAGATACATTATAGACACGGATCAGAGGATTCCTCCAAAAAGGGTTTACATTGTCTTTTAACCTTCATAGTAAACCATCACAAAAACTATGGACTATTTCACTTTGACATTCACCATACAGAGGTATCCATAAATAGAATGTTCGCCTTTCTACGCATTGGCAAACAGAGTAGACCCAGACCAGACAGATCATGTAGGGGCCATCTGATCAGGTCTGCTCTGTCCAGTGTCCACTTATGACATAATATGGATATATTACAGTTTCTGGCAAGGCCAAACATCCCTGTATTGTTCTGCTATTACCAAAAATTAATTAATCATCATGATGTCATTATTTCTTACATGAATATTCATGGAGTAAAGTGTTATTTAAAGAAGATTCATATATCACAATGGAGACAAACCAGATATTCTAGAGACAGCAGACCCTCTCCACAATTTATAATGCCATCAGCCATGAGCATCTGTAAGGTTACACCACGACCAGTGATGGCATGTCTTGCCCTTTTCTCTGGAGTTGACTGTTCAAATCCAGGCTCATCATAATCGTCTTCATCTTCTTCTCCTGAACCAGAGTCCTCTGGATCTTCTGATACATTACATTCACTCATTCTGAAAATATGTGATATATTATTTCATTAGATGTAACACTACTAGAGATAATGAACAAACTGATTCAGCTTCAGATTCAAATTTTATTTAGAGTTGGTTTGACATCAACATGTAAACATTAGCTATGTATAGCTATTGACCGACATAAACGTACATTTTAACAATCACAGTAATAAAATTTATAAATTGAAATTTTCTGAAAATATAAAAGCAATTAAACATATTCATATACATATGTTAAAGGGAAAGAACTGTCTGTAACTTGAGCTTAGAGCTCTAAGAAGCTGTAAACAATTTCTATTGAATATTTAAACATTCCATAATTATATCATGACTGCATCAAAAGTACTCTCTTAAAATCATACTGTGTTAAAATCACTACAAATTGGATTGTTTAAGAGTATATCACAGACAATTCTTACCATAAATTAGCATATTCAACAAAATAAATAAATTTGCATTCAACAGCAAAGAAAATGAGCAAAAGTATCTTGAAAGCAAATAGCCATCAATAAATAAACCAGAGCATACATATTCAATGGCACATAAAGTTGAAATCCTTAATTGATTGAATTACACTTGACTAAAGATAATGAGAAAATGCTTGACATGAGACATTGTCATTATTTCACCATATTTACATTATACATTGCAGACATTTTGGGCCATTTTAAGAAGCTTTCCTAAATTCACAATAATTTACTAGAAATGTAGAACTTAGTTTTCATACTATTGAACTTCATATACATTAAATATATTGTAAATAATATGCTCTTCTTACTGTTAAAGTAGAACTTGACACTACGTCTGATTACTCTGATACTTTGACATACTATACTTATATATCTATGAATGAGCATCATTTGTACCTGAGACTATAATATGGAGTTGTATGTTGGTCAAAAGCTATACAAAGCTTATGTTAACATGTTATAAAAAAATCCACAATAAACAAAATTTAAATTGAGTTGAATTAAGAGTTACAGTGACTGTAAATCTCAACTCTCAATTTTCATTTTCTACTGGCATTTTGCAAGTATGTGTGCGCTAAGATTGAAACCTGGTTGTTCATTTAATAGCAAATGTATAGGAATCTTGTTATAGTTTTAGTGTTAAAATACCACGAAAATATGATTACGAACATGCCACGCAATGCATATGATTACAAATAACTTTGGTTATTTCTGCGATTCTCAATATTCAGATTAATCGGAAACGGCCAAGTGGCGCTTGGTTTGTGGCTGAAGTCTGACTGATTTTCAATTATAATCCATTATCAGGACACCAATAGTTGTAACTCGAACCCAGCCCCTCTGGCTTACCATGCAAACACTCTACCGACTGAACTAACAAGCCTCTCACACAGTAAAGCCCATCAACTTATTTCACCACAATCAATACTCGTCTACACTACTGAACAGAAGGACAAGAACATTCATATTAAAATATTCCTAAATTAGAAAATGAAATGATATAGATATTTTTATGTCGGAATTTCATCGAAATCACGTTCAATGCAAAGTTAGAGTGTTTCTTTTAATAGTTTGTCCGAAATATGTGCATATCCGAACATTACCACCTAAGCCTTTGTGGATTAATTTTGGATGTCTACTTTACTATGGAAACGTGATATATTGGTAAAATAACAGGTGCAACTTCTGTATTTAAGTAAGTTTTCAATATCCGTTGATAAAAATACAGATAGCGACATTCAATAATGCAAATTTTATGGAAATATCTTTGTTTACTTTTCTTTTGTATGCGGTAAAAAATCTGTATCATCAAAGCGCTTTACTGCTTAAAACAAATCGTCTAGCGACTTGGTCAGATTGGTGACCGCACGAATATGAAAGTAGGTTTAAATCGTAACCAAATACTGTTTCCAAAAAAAAATAATGTGTAATGTGCGTTCTCGTGATTGGGCTGCGAAAGCAGCCCACAATTATACGGCTTTGAATTTTGACCATGCGTTTCTGCGTTCCTGTGTTTCTATAAAAGCCAGTCTTTTTTAATAACTATGGGTCGGAGAGGGGATACGTTTATTTACACTGTTTGTCTTTTAGGATGGGGATGGAATAAGGGTGAGGTTGGGCGCCCATAAACCGGTTTAAACCCCCGGTGACTTTTGTCACTGACCGTTCCAAGGCGGTACTTCCATCTTCCTCCTATTGAATGTTTGTTTTGTCTTTGTGCGTCTCTTGTTTTTTCTACCCATGTACATTTGCTGTTTCCTTGTGTTGCTGTTCGGGCGAGTGTTTGTTCTGTATGTGGTATTTCCTGCATGACTCATTTTTGTACTTTTACTGTGAGACAAGCTTTTATCTATATACATTCATTTATTTTACTTATTTTGATTCATACATTTGTTCTTAGCGGGGACAACTATTTTTGTCGAGGTTATTTGCCTCTTTTCTGCCAGTGAAAATGCTAGTGTATTAGGTATAAATGATTTAAAAGCACACGTAATTGTAACAGTCAGCGTGGTCGAAGGGTTATAACGGTGGCCTAGGAAATGTGAGGTCGCGGGTTCGATCCTCGGCGGAAGCTTTTTTTTCTTTTCTCTCATTTTTTTGTTAGCACCCTTAGTTTACGTGATGTTGGTTTAAAACAATTATGTACAAAGATATTGTAAAAGTATAAGTCCCTTGTTTGAATTTTGTCTTTGGTAAAGTTATTTAGCCGAGACCTTTTACTCGTGGTTTTGTTGACCGTCTTGAATATTTCACCATTGTGCATGAATACCATTGATCTGTATTTACTTCGTGGTAATGTGTATTATTGGTGTCATCAAGTGTTATGCATCATGGCTCATTAAAACATTCCCCCGTTTCTGCTGTTAATGTATACATTGCAGTCATGTTTTCCCAATGTATCTGTTAATTAAAACTACTAAACAATATTGCTCCCTCTTTTTCTTCTATCCTGCTTAAAAACGTTACGCAGCCATTTTACGCTTGCGTAAAACATTGCTTGTTTCAAGTGATACAAAAATACGAATTTATTTCAAAGTTTATTTTTATCTTTGAAATTTATTTGAAGAGTTGTAAAAGTACAGATATGAGTCACGCAAAAAAACAGCCGCCCGAACAGCAGCACAATGTACATATAACTGCCAAAAACATAAATAAAAAGACACACAAAGACAAAACAAACATAAAATAGGGAGAAGATGGAAGAACCGCCTTGGAACGGTCAGTGGCAAAAGTCACTGCTGGGAGGCGGGCGCGCGCGCGCGGTTGTGTGTGTGTGTGATGTCCACTCCAACAAAGTCTCTGTAAATTCTGGTGTTCCTCAAGGCTCTGTCCTTGGCCCTCTATGCTTCCTTCTTTATATCAATGAGCTTCCTTCCTCAGTCTCCAGATCTCAAATTCGTCTCTTTGCTGATGACACAGCGGTCTACATCACCATTGACTCCCCCTCCGACTCCCAATCATTACAGGAAGATCTCAATAACATGCAGACCTGGGAGAAGGAGTGGGACATGGAGTTTAACCCCTCTAAGTGTCAAGTACTCCATATTACTAAAACCAAAAACGTGATAAAAAACAAGTATTTTCTCCATGGCCAAGCTTTAACATCCGTCTCTAATGCAAAATATCTTGGCCTAGATCTATCTATAGACTTAAGTTTCAATACACACATCACAAAAATAACATCAAACGCAAACAAAACCTTAGGATTCATTAAAAGAAATATCACTACGAAAAATGAGAACGTAAAACAACTTGCATACAAATCTTTGGTCCGGCCCCAGTTGGAATATGCCTCAACAATTTGGCACCCCTATACACAAAGCAATATTCATAAAGTTGAAATGGTCCAGAGGCGAGCGATACGGTGGGTAAAACGTGATTATTCTCCATTGTCATCAGTAACTGCCATGCAGAAAGATCTTGGCTGGCGATCTCTCGAACACCGTAGACTTGACTTCCGCCTTATTATGTTCTTTAAGATTTACCATAACTTAGTATCCACCAGTCTTCCACCTTACATTGTAAAACCACTTAGATCAACTAGACATTTGCACCCTCTCTCACTTAGACAAATACAGGTTACATCAGACTACCGCAAATTCTCATTCTTTCCCCATTGTATTACCCTTTGGAACCAGCTTCCCTGTAACATCGCAACCCTGCCAGACCTTGACCAATTCAGGCAGGCAGTGGTGAGGATGCAGTATTAGTTGCATACTAGTGTTTTTTACTTTTAATCTTTTTCACATCTCACTAATATGCTGATATTTTATCTATGACTTGAACCTTGTTCATGTCTCTCACTGACCTGAAAATACTCACTACCAGGTTCTTATCCCTATCACCTTTTGCTACTAACAGTTCCGACGTGCACCTTTTCCTGCCTATAACACTCGAGAGAGGGGTTGGCAGTACTACACAGAGATAGATAGATAGTGTGTGTGTGTGTGGGGGGGGGGGGGTGTAATCGTTAAACCGGTTATGGGATGCCCAAACTATCTATATCTTTATAGATACTGCCCAACTCCGCTTTCGCGTATTATTGGCAGGTAATAAAAGTAGTCAATAGAAAGCATTCAAAGTGAGACAGTGAGAAGGAAAAAGTGAGATATTGCTAGGACAGGTAACCCTTTAAAATAAGATCAAACAACTAATTTTCCCGTTTCCCAGGTACGGCTAAAAAGAGAGGTGCAAGACACTCTTAAACCTCTTTAGACCCGACTGTTGAACGGCATATGCAGGCAAACTGTTCCATAAAATATATTGGTAGAAATAATACTTAAGGTAGTTTGACGATGTGTGAATCTCCCTGTATGATAGCGGATGCATATGACGGGTTATCCACATGGGCTTCTCGAGATATGTGGGCAACTTCTGTGATTTTGGTGCTTTTGGTACGAAGGTTCCTGAAGAGAAAACTAAGTGTTATGTGCTGAATATGTTATATTATGAACATGTTTGTTCTAAGAGATATCTTACGCCAAGGTACTTTGCACTGTCAACACAATCTAAAATTTGGCCATGTAACGTGACGTCTGATGAGCACTCACCTTCTAAGACAACCTTCTGTGTTCTCCCGATAAGAAAGTTTTTAATCAAGAGCACAATAGACTTGTTGACACCATGAACATTTACCTTGTGAAGTAGTTTCAGATGATTTACTTTATCAAAAGCTTTACTAAAGTCAAACAGTACTATAGGTCGGTTTGATTCCATTTTTTAAGTTTACAGAAAGTTCATCAACAATTTGTAGGATTTGCGTGTCGCATGATCGGTGCTGTCTAAATCTGTGTTGCAATTCATATAAGATGTCGTGTTTATCGAAATGTTCAGAAAGACTAGAGGCGACAATATGTTCCAGTACTTTACAAAGAATACAGGTCAAAGAAATAGGCCGGAAATTTGCTGGATCCTCGTTGTTACCTTTCTTGAAGAGTGGACTAACATTTGCTGGGGTCCAGAGTTCTGGGATAATTTAATGCCTGTATCAATTGAATTTTGAAAAATGAGAATTGGAGAGATCTAATGGCTAAGTTTTTTTAAGAATTAAGGGCTTAATGGTGTCTGGTGCGACTACCTTGTCTGGTTTCAGGTTAGACAGTTGTTTCCGCAGCCCAGAGACACTAATAGAAATATGTGGCATTTCCAGGTAACATTTGCAGGATGGGTCAGTATGGATATAGCAATCCCTGAGAGTAGAAATACCTCACATTTATTCTACCCCCATTCTAAGAGACAAACAGTGTAAATAAACGTATCCCCTCTCCGACTAATCTACAACAACCGCGATGGCAAATACATTCGTAAATTGCATGTACATGTAAAACGAAAACATTGAAGTGAAACAAACTGTATTCACCTATCGAGTAAGTCGATTTCATTTTTGTTTGTATAATCATATCTATTAACCCTTACAACGCTGAATTTTCAAATGGACTGTTCCATAATTCAAGCAGGTCGATCTTATGGTGAATATTTAGGGATGTTTCTAAAGAAAAGTGTAAAATAACAAACAGTGCAGACCCTGATGAGAGGGCTCCTCTATGAGCCCTCTCATCTAGATCTACATTGTTTGCAAAGGAATTGGTGACTCGTGTCTCGCATGTAAGGGTTAAGCCCACACATATAGTCTTGATAGCCCTTTTTAAGGTTTTACGCGAGTCTGCAGAGCTTATTCTCAGATATTTGATTTGTCAGATTTTGAGCTTGCTCCAAATCTGTCCAATCAGATGTTTAAAAATGAACTCAGACTCAGACGTTTTGTAACTGTGCTCGAAAGAGTTACAACAATATATTCACATTTTTGTGATACTGTATCCTTCTTCGTCACTGGAGAAGGAACAGTCATTTTTCAACAACACAAACAGAGATTTATACAACTACAATACGATGAACTGCATTAGCTGGTTATTATCTAAATCACCAACAACAACCATTAACAACTTTTTAAATTTTAACTATATCGATAATAATAGCAGGGCATGGCGCCCCGGTCTCGCTGTGTCCGCTCTTATCTATATTGGGCGTCCAAGTAGTCCACGGTTGGCAGAAACAGACGTTAATCAACACAAGTAACTTTTCTATGACATAAAGTGCTATAGATGTGACAGAAAGTTATACCATATTAAACCTTCTCTATCCTAGTTCTAGTTTTGTACTGAAGAAGCTACATGTTTTTATTAAACCTTTATTCAAATTCTCACAAATAATTCATGGTTAATCTTTATGGTGCTTGAAAAATTTAGGTCATCGAAAACCCGTGATCTGTTGCACTCTTGGATTACTTCTGATTCGAAAACGTGTTTGGGAAACTGCTGTCAACTGTGTCAAACAGCTTAGACCCTGATGGATCCTGATGGATCCAAGCAAATGCGAGTCAAGTAGCGCTTAGCCTGATAAGAGTTACATTTTGATCCATTGTTTCATGTTGCGAGAAGCAATGCAAAAAAATCCCCCCCACACACACTGGTACACAACAACGACAACGACTGGTTAAGAAAACAACTACATTGTGGACCCCTGATCAGAGCACTCATTCAGCCGCACGCTTAACCCTTTACTCCATGAAGTAATGCCAACATGCATATTAAATGACTGTAGTCTACATGTATTTCATTTAGAATAACACATACAAATTTAACCAAGACGGAGAGTAGCATTAAATTTAGATTTATATCACGTCGTAAGTAAACAGCGCAGAACCTGAACATACGGCTCCTACAGGAGCCATAGTAAAGGTTTAACCTACAGGAGCCATAGTAAATGTTGTACTACAGGAGCCATAGTAAAGGTTCTCCTACAGGAGCCATAGTAAAGGTTCTCCTACAGGAGCCATAGTAAAGGTTTAACCTACAGGAGCCATAGTAAAGGTTCTCCTACAGGCGCCATAGTAAAGGTTAAGCAAAGGTTCTCCTACAGGCGCCATAGTAAAGGTTAAGCAAAGGTTCTCCTACAGGAGCCATAGTAAAGGTTCTCCTACAGGAGCCATAGTAAAGGTTAAGTAAAGGTTCTCCTACAGGAGCCATTGTAAAGGTTTAACCTACAGGAGCCATAGTAAAGGTTGTACTACAGGAGCCATAGTAAAGGTTCGCCTACAGGAGCCATAGTAAATGTTCAACCTACAGGAGCCATAGTAAAGGTTCTCCTACAGGAGCCATAGTAAAGGTTTTCCTACAGGAGCCATAGTAAAGGTTTAACCTACAGGAGCCATAGTAAAGGTTGTACTACAGGAGCCATAGTAAAGGTTAAACCTACAGGAGCCATAGTAAAGGTTCTCCTACAGGAGCCATAGTAAAGGTTTTCCTACAGGTGCCATAGTAAAGGTTTAACCTACAGGAGCCATAGTAAAGATTCTCCTACAGGAGCCATAGTAAAGGTTCTCCTACAGGAGCCATAGTAAAGGTTTTCCTACAGAGGCCATAGTAAAGGTTTAACCTACAGGAGCCATATTAAAGGTTTAACCTACAGGAGCCATAGTAAAGGTTCTCCTACAGGAGCCATAGTAAAGGTTGTACTACAGGAGCCATAGTAAAGGTTTTCCTACAGGTGCCATAGTAAAGGTTTAACCTACAGGAGCCATAGTAAAGGTTGTACTACAGGAGCCATAGTAAAGGTTCGCCTACAGGAGCCATAGTAAATGTTCAACCTACAGGAGCCATAGTAAAGGTTCTCCTACAGGAGCCATAGTAAAGGTTTTCCTACAGGAGCCATAGTAAAGGTTTAACCTACAGGAGCCATAGTAAAGGTTGTACTACAGGAGCCATAGTAAAGGTTAAACCTACAGGAGCCATAGTAAAGGTTCTCCTACAGGAGCCATAGTAAAGGTTTTCCTACAGGTGCCATAGTAAAGGTTTAACCTACAGGAGCCATAGTAAAGATTCTCCTACAGGAGCCATAGTAAAGGTTCTCCTACAGGAGCCATAGTAAAGGTTCTCCTACAGGAGCCATAGTAAAGGTTTTCCTACAGAGGCCATAGTAAAGGTTTAACCTACAGGAGCCATATTAAAGGTTTAACCTACAGGAGCCATAGTAAAGGTTCTCCTACAGGAGCCATAGTAAAGGTTGTACTACAGGAGCCATAGTAAAGGTTTTCCTACAGGTGCCATAGTAAAGGTTTAACCTACAGGAGCCATATTAAAGGTTTAACCTACAGGAGCCATAGTAAAGGTTCTCCTACAGGAGCCATAGTAAAGGTTCTCCTACAGGAGCCATAGTAAAGGTTCTCCTACAGGAGCCATAGTAAAGGTTTAACCTACAGGAGCCATAGTAAAGGTTCTCCTACAGGAGCCATAGTAAAGGTTCTCCTACAGGAGCCATAGTAAAGGTTCTCCTACAGGAGCCATAGTAAAGGTTGTACTACAGGAGCCATAGTAAAGGTTCTCCTACAGGAGTCATAGTAAAGGTTTAACCTACAGGAGCCATAGTAAAGGTTCTCCTACAGGCGCCATAGTAAAGGTTAAGCAAAGGTTCTCCTACAGGCGCCATAGTAAAGGTTAAGCAAAGGTTCTCCTACAGGAGCCATAGTAAAGGTTCTCCTACAGGAGCCATAGTAAAGGTTAAGTAAAGGTTCTCCTACAGGAGCCATTGTAAAGGTTTAACCTACAGGAGCCATAGTAAAGGTTGTACTACAGGAGCCATAGTAAAGGTTCGCCTACAGGAGCCATAGTAAATGTTCAACCTACAGGAGCCATAGTAAAGGTTCTCCTACAGGAGCCATAGTAAAGGTTTTCCTACAGGAGCCATAGTAAAGGTTCTCCTACAGGAGCCATAGTAAAGGTTTAACCTACAGGAGCCATAGTAAAGGTTGTACTACAGGAGCCATAGTAAAGGTTAAACCTACAGGAGCCATAGTAAAGGTTCTCCTACAGGAGCCATAGTAAAGGTTTTCCTACAGGTGCCATAGTAAAGGTTTAACCTACAGGAGCCATAGTAAAGATTCTCCTACAAGAGCCATAGTAAAGGTTCTCCTACAGGAGCCATAGTAAAGGTTCTCCTACAGGAGCCATAGTAAAGGTTTTCCTACAGGTGCCATAGTAAAGGTTTAACCTACAGGAGCCATATTAAAGGTTTAACCTACAGGAGCCATAGTAAAGGTTCTCCTACAGGAGCCATAGTAAAGGTTCTCCTACAGGAGCCATAGTAAAGGTTTAACCTACAGGAGCCATAGTAAAGGTTTAACCTACAGGAGCCATAGTAAAGGTTCTCCTACAGGAGCCATAGTAAAGGTTTTCCTACAGGGGCCATAGTAAAGGTTTAACCTACACCGTTTGCTTATGTCGCATTGAAACCTTTCGCTCGAGAATATGTATGATAGAAATAATGACATCACCAATATGCATGGACCTAATTCTATAACAACATTAATAACAAGGGAATATGTTATCGTAGCAGAAACTGTAGTGTCAGATCTATATTACAATAAACATAAATGAACATACACAGTGCATACACTGTAGGGGCCGTCTGATTTGGGTCTACTCTGTTTGCAAAGGCATGAAAATGTGTCACAGCAGTAAGCATATATATAGAGTCCATGAGGATTTTGAATGATGCTTTATTATACCCATTTGCTCAATAAACACGAAACAGAAGTCTTCGCAACCCTTTCCCTCTTCAATATTCATGTAAGAAATAATGGCATCATGAATATTCAACATCTCAGTTATAATGGCATATTTACACAGGGAATTTTGGTATTGGCAGACACTGTAGTATCATATCTATAATAAATTTATAAGCAAACAGCAGACCCTGTTCCGATGGATTCTGTAGGAGCCGTCTGATCACGGTCTGCCCTGTTAGCTGTTGATAAAATATAAATATGATTCTAGTTTCTGTAATGGCCAAACTTTTCTGTGCCAATGTGTCATTATTTCCTTCATGAATATTCATGGAGTAAAGGCTTAACCCTTTCCCTCATATAAACGTGTTTTCACGCATTTGCAAACAGAGTAGACCCAGATCAGACGGCTCCTAGAGGAGCCGTCTGATCAGGGTCTACTCTGTTTGCTATTAGAATTAGATAGATCTGTTTCTTTACTTTCTGAAATGTCTACAATGTTCAACTTTCAAGAATTCTTTATAACTATTTTGTTAATGAATATTCAGTAGGTACTGAAAATTGGCCTAAATATAGAACAGGGAAAGGGTTAAAGAGCTCGTATCCTAACGAGACGCCGTTCTACTTGGTTTTAGCAGCAGACCTTGATATCAGACGGATCCTACAGGGATCCTACAGGTGCCGTCTGAGCTGGGTCTACTCTATCTGTAAATGTGTCGCAATTAGGTAAAGGTTTAATGTTTAAACATGGATCTCTCTTAACCCTTTCCCTGTTAGATATGTGTATTCCCAATTTCAACACCTAATAAATATTCATCGAAAAATAGTTACAACAAAATATGAAAGAAGACACATTGTCCCCCTTTTAGAAAGTAAAGAAACAGGCCTTTCAATTTCCACGTGCAAACAGAGCAGATCCTGATCAGACGGCTAGTATAGGATCTGCAAATGTGTGAAAACATGTTTATAGATTGTGACGGAAAGAGTTAACCAGGTGGTTGGTTAACGCTAAATATCATTCGCCCTATTTTCCATTCGCCCTATTTGCCTAAATATTAAATCATCCATTCGCATCTCTATCTGGTTTGAAAGGCCGAGTTAGTAAATTTGGCAACTTCTTGTCAACTTTAACCCTATCCCACATACGAATGCGTGTCCACGCCTCTACGAACATAGTAGAATCCTATCAGTCGTCCCCCACAGGAGGCGTTTATCCAGGGTCTGCAGGTTACTTATGAAATAAAATATAGATCTGACTAATTTCTATCAATACCTAAATATCCTATGCACATATGCCGTTAAAAAACTTCAGCTAATAAAACTATTCATGATGTCATTATGCCTTACATGAATATTGAACAGGGGACTAACAATGTAACCAAAATGCTTACGAGTACAGTCGTACCTCCCATCACCGGAAATGACGACAATAACTCCGCTAATAGGAGTCGTATCCCAACAACAAGTGCAGGTGCACTGGTCCCCACGTTGTAACTGCAGATTATCAACACATTTGGCATGACACTGAAGTAGCTTGGATAAATTGTGTTGAGCGACGGATGGACAAATGAATGGAAACATGGTTCCATTATTACCCCAACCCAATGTCGGGGGTGTTACATGTATAACTAATGGAGCAGCAAATAGGATGGACCATCATCATACTAGACCTATCACTAAAGCTGATGAATACCCCCGCACAGTAGCTTTGATTTGTGACACCAACTACATGTACCATGTAACAGGACCAAATGACAAAACATACTTAAAATTCAAGTGGATATAATTCTGTAAATCCTGCCACTAAACACAGGAAAACTGTGTCTTGCACATGTACTATCAGTGTTTATTACCGGTATGTATGGCCAGTATCAGTTTCATAACTTTCAAATTGACGGAGGAGTTCGTAACACCAAGTCCCCATGTTTCATGCCAAACCGACAAAAAAACCTCAAAGTTCAGAGAAGATAATTCTGCAAAAAGCGGTATACACATGAAAATTGCGTCTTGCATATCTACCATTCATGTTTATTATGTGTACCAAATATAAATTCAATACCTTTAAAAGTAAAGGGGAGTTTGCGAAACCAACTCCCCATATTTCAAGCCAAATGACAAAAACTACTCAAAGAATTCTGCAATGCCCAGCGCTAAAGACATGAACATTGCGTCTTGCACATCTACCATTCATGGTTATTATGTATGCTAAATTGAAACTGAATTAAGTTCAGAATGAATGAAGAGTTTGCGACACCAACTATCCACATTTAATGCAAAAATGACAAAAAAAACCCCTCAAAGCTCAGTGGGAGATAATTCTGCTATGACCAGATGTAAACACATGAAAATTGCGTCTTGCACATTTATCATTTGTGGTTATTACTCATACCAAATATAAGTTCGGTAACTTTTAAACTGAAAGAGGAGTTTACGACATCAACTGCCTATGCTAAAATTCGGACGGACGGACGGACCGACAGGGTGATTCCAGTATACCGCATCAAACAAGTTTGCGGGGCTATAACTAATTCTTAAATGTGATGAATATCCCCGCACGACAGCCAAACTTTATTGGCTAGCAACACATATGACACAAGTCCAGGGGTAGACGACTCCTGTATGAATTGTTAGACACTGAAAACAATTATGTTATGCATATATCTCTATACGATACAGAGACCATGTGCACAAACTTTCATAGCTATCTATTGAAAACTGTAGACGTAGTTTGTACAAGTTCACAGTAAACCTCTAAGTTCAAGGACATGTAACTCTATATAATCTGGATTACTAAACAAAACTAGAACTGTAAGCCAAAGGCTAACGAATACCCCCCACCTGTCTGCTTGTCAGAACACCTATAATCAATCTGAACATATGTACATACAGAAACAGGAAGAGATTTAAAAACAATACAGGCCCTAACCCAATTTATGTAATAAAAATGAAGAATAATTCAGAGAAAAAAGACCCTTTCATGAGGCTTTTGTCAAATCCAAAGTTCTAAAGCTACGTACCTTTTCAGAAAAACATTAAGTTCCAGGACCATAACTCTGACAAAAAATTATTCAACCAGACCGATATTTGTACTTAAGCTGTATCTCATCTAGATTTATTTTTATGTCAAATATGAAGTTAATATCTGCAACCACTTCCAAAGAAAGACCGGAAAATTGAAAATTTGACAACAAAATAAAGTTCAAGGGCCATAACTCTGGCAAAAATTATTCAAACAGACTGAGATTGGGAATTAAGCTGTAAATTATCTAGAGTTAGCTTTATGCCAAATATAAAGTTAATATCTGCAACCACTTCCAAAATAAAGTCTGGAAAATCCCAAATTTGAAGATAAAATTAAAGTTTAAGGGCAATAACTCTGGAAATAATTATTCAACCGGACTGAGATTGTAACATAAGCTGTACCTTATCTAGATTTAGCTTTGTACTATATATAGAGTTGATATCTCAAGTCAGTTTCATAAAAAGTCCAGAAAACGAGAAAACATAGGTACGGGACTAAAAAGGGGAGATAACTCCTGAAGTAGAGGTCCGATCCTAACGGAAATATGCGGTGCACAGGTTTATATGGTCATATGGCTATATATGAACTTTCAATAAAATTGAAGCAAAACTGTAGAAGAAGAAGGCCGGACAAAATTGTGTCCACGGACGGACAGACGGACGGACAGACAGACGGACAACCTGATTCCAGTATACCCCCCCCAAACTTCGTTGTGGGGGGTATAACTAGACAATTGTGTATGTAAGACACAGCGATGCCCCCCCCCCCCCCGTTAGCGGTGCTTGCCTAGCTGCACGTTAGATTCCTAAGTTCTTTGACCTTGGGCTTGCGGGCAGCAAGGGCTAGGTGCGCAATTAAAGTATGGATGGTGTTTAATGTATGTATATGTAATTCCATGCGAATAGCTATAGTGGTTAGTGAGATAGAGAGCCTAAGGCAATGAAAAAACAACTGTGACAACCAACTGCACGTAAAAGTGTGACAGACGGACGGACGGATGGACGGAAAGATGCAAAACATAAACATTCTTAGGAATCTGGTGAACTAAAGTGGAGTTTTCAACACCAACCACCCATGTTACAGGCCAAAATGACAAGAGCCGCGTGCAGCACCAACGCTCGTCTGATTTGGTGCTTGTCCAGTAAAATTTAAAAAAGAAAATGAAAAAATTAATGGGCTATAACTCCAAATTTTTTAAATCAAGTGTTATGATTCTTATGTAGGGGTATTTCCTTCAATGAGCTCTACTAACCTATGAAGTTTCATGTTGGTACCTCTGATACTTTTCGAGTAATGAGCTACATTAAAGTTTTTGCACGCCAACGACAACGACGCCTATACGACCAGTGATCACAATAGCTCGATTTTTCTTCGAAACAGACTAGCTAAAATTACTCAAAATTCAAGGGGAGGTAATTCTGCAATGCCCAACGCTGAACACATGGAAGTTGCATATGTACTATTTGTGTTTATTATGTATGCCATATATAAATTCAATAACTTCCAAATTGAAGGAAGACTGCGACACCACTTACCAATATTTCTTACCAAAATTACACAAAATACTGTTCAAAGGGAGATAATTCTGCAATACCCGACGCTAAATACACGAAAATTGGTCTTATCTACTTACTATTCGTGATTATTGGACGTATTCTAAATATAAAATGAAATGTTAGAGGAGGAATTTGCGTCTTCAACTACCCATGTTCAAATGCGGACCAATATACCCAATTAAACTTTAATGGGGTATAACTACACCTCCAATTTCACCTGGGCCAACGCTACTTGCCACTTAACTCTTTACTCCATTAATTATAAGAATACACATTTGAATATCTTAATAAACAGAGTAGACCAAAACAAGACGGTTCCTACAGTTGTCTGATCAATGTCTGCTCAATTAGGTGTGATCTGAAATAAGTTTCTACAATGATCAAAATTTCTGTGATTACATATCTTTACGAAAATTCAGCTGATTAATATTCATGATGTCATAGTTTCTAAGTTGAATATTCATGAAGTAAAGACTTTTCTAGTATATAGGGTAAATCAGGTACATAAGAACCTGTCTGAAGTGACCATTCATTTATTGAACACAAGTCTTAAAAACAAGTGTGTTTGGAGGAACACGTGTGTCACCTGCTTGCAACTGACACTTAAATTGTTAATATGTTGGAGTGCGAAAATCAGACAAAGAGGAATACCTCAAAAAGTAATGCATGCAGAGTGATGGACCTTAATTACAGCAATGGTCCTCAACGACAGACAGACATATATGAAATTTGAAAGCTCTATAATGATTAGTTTAGAAATGACAGACAAAAAAATAAAGTGTACAGAAAATTAGAACAAAGGGGAATAACCCAAAAGGTATTGCAGGCAGAGAGATGGTGCTTAGTTACATCAATGGTCCTCATGAGAGAAAAACACATGCGAACTTTGAAAGCTCTATAATGATTAGTTTAGAAATGACAGCCAAAAAAGATAGTGTAATGAAAATCCGAACAAGGGGCAATAACTAAAACAGTATTACGATAAGTTTAGAAATGAAAGCCAAAAAAAAAGAAAGTGTGACAGACAGATGGACACACATACAGACAGATGGACACACAGACAGACAGATAATGGAAAAGTGATCCCTAAAGGACACACTGCCTCGTGACAGGTGACACAAAAACCAGGTGGGCATTTTATAGCCCTTACCTTATATAAAAGGCATTCCATGCCTTTGAAAACATAGAAGACCCAGATCAGACAGGATTTGTAGGAGCCGTCTGATCATCGTCTACTATGTTTGCTTATGGAGTACTATAGATCTTATATATTGAGTTTCTATAAAAAAAATCAGTTAATAAATATTCATGATGACATTTCTTACATTAATTTTCAACAGGAAAAGGGTTAAAACGGGAGAGAAAAATATGCAATAGGAGTTTTCTTCATTACTTACAGCCTACATTATAAAGCTTTCCCCTGCCTCAAAGGCCTAGAATTATATCTTTTGTTAATTAATGCCTCCCCTCATAAACGCTTTTTCATTCATTTAATTTTTTACAGAAGCAAAAGATTTGCTTGAAAGATTTACATTATAAAACTTCAGCTAATAAGTATTCATGATATCATTATTTCTCATATGAATACTGAACAGGTAAATAGTTACTTAGGACAGGTTCCTCGATGCCTAAGGAAAGATAACTCTGACAGTCTTTGATACTACTGTACTGGTTGTATTCTATTTTTACAGTATTCTTATAAAGTTGTGTACAAAAAGGTATACACACAAACACACATATACAGTAAAACCTCGATTATTCGAATTTTCGTTATGAACGAATTTAGACCCTTTTAGGCAGGTGGCTGCTTAATGCATGATGAAAGTCATGCAGAAAGCTCCTAGAGGAGCTTTCTGCATGACTTTCACCATGCATTAAGCTGCCACCTGTCTTAAAGATCGATAATAATATGTATTTTAGTGTTCGGATAATCGAGGTTTTACTGTATATATATATACAACACATGTACATAAGCTAACTAACAATCTTAACTCTCTTGTTGCCAGTGATGCATCGGTGATAACATACACACATGCTGGATCCGGATGAGACAAAGAGTAACTCGGTGTCTCACAAGGATCTAAACTATATGTTACCATGGTAATGTTTTTTAACGAAAAGGGAGAAAAACAGTCAAACGATTGTAGCAGGTGGCAATATTTGGCAGCAAAAGGGTTACCTGGTAATTAAGTCGTGAAATGAATACTTAAACATATTTTGTATCCCTTAATTAAACCCTTACTTCATGAATATTCATGTAAGAAATAATTACATCATGAATATTCATTATATTATTTTTTCTAGTGGTACATGAACACATGATTTTTTTGACAATAACACCTATATTATATCATAAACAAATGGATCAGACCCAGATCAGACGGCTCCTATAGGGACTGTCTGATCTGGGTCTACTCTGTTTACAAATGCATAGAAGGGCATATTCATGAAGTAAGGGGTTATAAAAAATGTACTCCGACAATCAAAGCAGATGACAAATTTTTTTGCAAATAAAAAATCTTATTCCAGCAAAGCTGAAGAAAAGAGAAGTATTTAACGCTTTACTCCATACATAAGCCTTTTTACACATTTGACAAAAAAATAGACCCAGGTTAGATGGTTCCCATAGCGGTAATCTCATCAGGGTCTACTCTGTTTTCTTACAAAATATTGTATATGTGATTCTACAGTTTCTGCTATGGCCTAAAATGACATTCATGAAACATTATAAAAATCAATCTAATTAACACATTCCTCCATAGGCTATTAATTTTATAGACCCAATCTCTTTGAATTAATCTACCAAAAAGGAGCATTTACTAGAGAATTTTTTTTAGATTAAACTTCTACGAGTAAACCTACGGAAAAGGAGCATTAACTAAAGAAAAGGAAAATTTTAGAAGTGTGTAGTATTGAAACCACTGTGATAAATAGAGCATTTGCTCCTAAGGAGCAAATGCTCTATTTATCGCAATGGTTTCAAAAAGTGACTTTTACAGATACGTAGAAAGGTTTATTGATGGAGGAAAGGGTTAATATTCATGGTATAAATATTTCTTACACGAATATTCATGGAGTAAAGCGTAAGAGAATCTAGATAAAACATTTCCTGCACGTCTCCACCAAACTGTATCATGTTGATACCCATCAGAACTGTTATTTCGAGATGATTCTAATGAAAACCACTATTTTGTAAATAAAGTATTAACCTTTTCTCCATTCTATGTTCATTACAAATTTCAATACCTACTGCTAATTCATAGACAAAATAGTAATAACGAAATATGGAAGGAGAAACATTTTATGACTATCTGTTTTAGAAACCAAACAAACAGGCCTTTCAAATTCCATTAATAAACAGAGCAGACACTGATCAGACGGCTTCCTTAGGATCTGGGTCTACTCTGTTTGCAAATGTGTGAAATATATGAGGGAAAGGGTTAAACATTCATGTAAGAAATCTTGAGAGCATGAATATTAATTAGCTTAAATTTTATAATGGTAACCAGGCATTATGAACCTAGAAATAATTGGCCATGGCAGATAGAGTAGAATCGGTTCTACATAATTCCATAAGCAAACTGAGCAGACCCTGATCAGATGGCTCCTACATGAGCCGTCTAATCTAGGTCTACTCTGTTTGCAAAAACGTATTTATGGACTTAAGGGTTAAAGAAGATGTCTCCACAGACTGATGTCAGATTCAATTCAGATTAAGTATATGTTCCCCCATTTTTTAACCCTATGAATGCAGGGGGCAAGAGTGCTGGTACAGTAAAACCCCTCTAATGCGACCACCTAAATGAGGTATAATTCTATGTGGTAGAGGCAGGTGGTAGCTTAATGCTAGTGGTAACTTTATGCATGACAAAAGTAATGCAGAAAGCTCCTTTCTGCATTACTTTCGTCCTGCATTAAGCAACCACCTGTTTATAAAGACACCCATGTTCATTCATTCAGTTGTCGCATTAGAGGGGTTCTACTGTATTTGCAAATTGCAAGTCTGCTCTGTTTGCTTTTGACATCATAAAGATCTAATGCTACAGTTTTTGTCAATGCAAAACAGAGCCTAGAAGATCCTAGAATGGAATATGGTGTAAAGAAATAAAAATGAGATAAGCAATGAGATTTGGTTTGATCAGTATCACTCTTCAATTCTTATATACATCTCTATACTTCAATGATGAAAGTAGAGACTTATCAGTTCTGCAGAATCACATAACCGTCTGATATCTCCATCTTCCTGACAAACTTTGCTTTTCTTCGTCGCTTGTTTGACTTAAACATTTCAACAGGAAATATTACATCAGCATTCTGAGTCTCTTTGTTCAACTTATCAATAGACTTGTATGGATCAGTAGATTGTTCAGGGTTATCAATTTCTAACACTGGTTCAGATTGCACTAACTTAAAGCTTTTTACATCATCAGATCTTTTCCCTTTTTTACTAGACTTTGGAAATGTTCCATCATCAGTATGACCTGGATTCACTGTAGTTCCATTATAGTAACTGGCTTTTGTTGCATTCCTTGAATTATTACTGTTTTTCTTCTTGACACCCTTGGTCTTACCAACCTTTGCAAGTTTTTTACTATTTTTAGGCTTCGTTTTCGACCAGTCACTGAAGAAACCAGTATTAGTTGTTTCAAGGGAGTCTACTATCATATTAGCTTCAGAATCATCAATTTCATCCATGTTTTCATACGGTATTTTTTCAGGCTTTTTCACTTTATAGCCAGCATGAAGTCTATCCTCCTCCTCTAGAGAAACACTGTCCTCTTCATCATATACTATTTCACTATCATCTGAATCAGGATTCACCTCTTTAGACTCAGAATCTACATTGGACGGCTTCCTGAATAGATACATGTTAGGGGTTGGATGTTTGGTGTGCATGTGTTTGATATGCACTGTGAGGGTTGATTTACAACTGTATCCTTTACTGCAAACATTACATAACCAGGGCCGCTCACCTGTATGAATTGTCACATGTCGTTGCAGGTCAGCCTGCGTATGGAAATGCATGTTGCAGAACTGACATGCATACTTCTTTCCAAGATGTGTCTTTCTGTGGACATTGAGGCTTGATTTGCAAGTGAAAGTCTTTGCACATTTGTCACACTTGAACGGTTTAGTGTCAGAGTGTACAGCTTCGTGTCGTTTTAAGTCTGCCTCTGTACAGAAGGATTTATCGCACACTGAACATTTATAGATATTCCCTACAATATGCTTCAGGCGAACATGCTGCATGAGACTGGACTTGCATACAAATGTTTTGTCGCAATCATGACACTCAAATGGGCGAATACCTGTGTGTGTTTTCATATGCCTGTCCAGATCAAAGTGGAACTTGAATGGCTTCTTGCAGATCAAACAAAACAGCTTGGCCTCGATGTGCTGGTACTTTTCATGAAATTTTGCACCAGATTTACTAAGAAATTCTTTATTACAGACCTTACATTTATATCCATTTGATTCATTATGTTCTTTTGAATTCTTCTTACTTCCCTTTGATTTGCGTGCCTTTACTTGGGTTCCGGTGTCTGGCAATGTATCAGGTTTTGTAACATTGTTTTGATTTATTTGCTGTACCTGGGTGGCAAATGTCGGGGCCTGATCATGATCCATCAAGCTGAAAGACACATCTCTACTGAAGTCTTCAGTTTGACTGTTGTTGCTCACAGGGTCCAGCTTTCCGTTTTCTGCTCCTAAAATTGACCAAACCTTATTCTTATAATACAAATCTGTACCCTCCAACTGACATAACAAAGAACAGAGCAGAGGATGAAGATATTATATTCAAATAATGGAGTACAGATTTTTGACAAGCATAAATGGTTTAATTGCAAGGTATTTACCCTTTGCCTGCTACAACATGAATCCAGATGAGGCACCGAGTTACTTGACTTCTCATCAGGATACTAGCTGTTTGACACTCTGTCATTAGTTTCTCAAACATTTTAAC
The DNA here is from genome assembly GCA_963576725.1 of Azorinus chamasolen. Lineage (NCBI taxonomy): Eukaryota > Metazoa > Mollusca > Bivalvia > Cardiida > Solecurtidae > Azorinus > Azorinus chamasolen. The sequence continues at coordinate 1,521,410 of OY755253.1, read as the reverse complement.
CCTTTCCTCCATAAATAGGCCTTTCTTAGCCTCTGTAATACACACTTCTTGAAACCATTGTGATAAATAGAGCATTTGCAAATGCTCTATTCATCACAATGGTTTCAAACTACAAAATTCTAAAATTTTACTTTTCTCTAGTACATGCTCCTTTGGGGTATATTCATTCAAAGAGGTTGGGTCTAAAAATAGCCTATGGAGGAATGGGTTAACTGGGAAAAAAGTAAAACATTACAGCAGATCAGAGTTTAAGTTTAACCCTTTCCCTCATATAAACACCTTTTCATGCATTTGCAAACAGAGTAGACCCAGACCAGACAACTCCTATAGGAGTCCTATAGGAGTCGTCTGATCAGGAAACAGAGTAGAACCAGATCAGACAACTCCTATAGGAGTCGTCTGATCAGGAAACAGAGTAGACCCAGACCAGACAACTCCTATAGTGTTGGCTCTGTTTGCTTTTGACATCAAAAAGATCAAATTCTACAGTTTTTGCCAAAGCAAAACAAAATCTCTAAAAAGGTAAACAGTAAAAAAAATTCAGCTAATAAATATTCATGTTGTTATTATTTCTTATATAAATATTGAACAGGGAAAGGGTTAACCCATTACCTCATAGGCTCTTTTAGATCCAACCTAGAGAAAAGAAATTAATTAGAATTTTGTAGTTTGAAACCATTGTGATATATAGACTATTAGAGCATTTGCTCCTATAGGCTAATGGCCAAACAATCCTGTGTTTGTATCCCATTATAAATTCATCTAATAAATATTCATGATGTCATTGTTTCTTATATAAATATTAATGAGATAAAATGGTTAATATAAATTTATAAAATAAAACTACATAGTAACATATATATATATGTATTTTAAAATTAGTGAGTGAGTTAGCCCAATTAGCATCTTATCTGCAAGACAAGTGATAACTTTCTAAAAATTAATTATTCAACATCAAACTTTAACCATTTCCCTGTTGAATATTCATATAAGAAAAAAATATATCATGAATATACATTAGTTGGAATTTTATAATGGCATAATTATAGGAATTCTTTGTAAATTGGTAGAAATTGTACAGCATATTGCCAAAATATCCAGAATTTCGAACAGCTTAACAACACTTACTTGTAACAGCTTAACAACAGCTTATTAACATTTAAGATGTTATTTGAAAATTTCTCAAATGAATACTCATAGATACTTAACCGTTGCTCCAGGAGCCCTCTGCTCTGGGTCTACATTGTTTGTAAATGCAAACACTTAACACTTCTTAAAGCCAATACAAACAGAGTAGACCTAGATCTACACCTAGAGTAGACCTAGATCTACACCTAGAGTAGACCTATAGGAGCCATCTTATCAAGGACTGCTCTGTTGCTGATGAAACAATATAGATCTGATTTTACAGTTTTTTCTATGGCTAAATACTTCCTGTGTTCATTTTTACTATAAACATTAATCCAAATAATATGGTGTCAGTATTTCTTCTAGATGAATATTCATTAAGTAAAGTTTAAAATAATCACCTGCGTCTGTTGTTGTAATATCCATGGTCAAACTCTCACTTGTCTACTGGTATGCTGAGCTCTGGATTTTCTATCTAAAATATAGCAGCACACCTCATAAAAAAAAATAATATCTATATATATACATGTCTTAATCTTTTCAACACTTATTTAATTTGGTCTCAGTCTGTAAAACATGCTGAGTATCCCCCCCCCCCCTTCAGCCATCCATATGTGGGACCAACGGCCAAAACAGGCTACAATGGTGAACGATGAATGTTGAGGCTTTCAGGAGGGCTCTAGTCTCACCCTACTAGTCAGAAACATTTGTTTTATCTTTTTAACTCCACTGGATCTAATTGTAACTGAATCTGTTACAGAATGTCGGCCAAAGAAACGGACAACAGGTACTGACGGTAAAAATATCTTAATTTTCACCAATGATAGGCCATCACTGGGTTACTATGGCAACCAAGCTATTTGAAATGCCAGCCATTTAAGTTAAGGTACCCATATACCCCTATTTACCAATTTTCAGCAAAATATAATTTTTTGACCAATCAGAGGCCACCATTCAATTACTATGGTAACCAACTCTTTCGAAACACCTACAATTGAGTCCAGGCTACCCAAATACCCCAATCATAGGCTTTACAGTTAGTACAAATAAAAAAAAAAAATACTGCATTTTATAAATACAACTATACTGTATGTATGCATGTAAAAAATTCAGGTAATAAATAATCATGATGTAATTATTTCTTACACGAATATTCATCAGCAAAAGGGATAGTCAGATCTATATTAGTCCATCTGCAAACAGAGAAGACCCTGATCAGATGAATCCAAGAGGAACTGTCTGATTTGGGTTTAATGTTTTGCAAAGGAATGAAATGTGTATCTGAAGTAAAAGGCAAAACTATATTTGAGCAGTTTGGATCAACTTGCATTCTCTATTAATGGCCCTCAGTCAGATCCTGGCTATTATGGTAATGTGTGGTGTTACTGAAAAAGTGTTAGTAAAAAGTGAGCTGCTATTCCTAAGCTATCCTATCCACCTACAATTAGGAGACGGTGAACTTACAATGTGCAACAATAAAGTTAACATCTGAATATTTAACGTTAATAGCATATGAACATTATAAATATAAAATGCACAGGTGTTTTAGTGGGTTAACATTTAAACTGTTGAAGAAAACTGGGAATTTAACCATGTTAGAATATCCGGATATATGACCTATCCGAAATATTGCGATATATTCAGGTCAGAGGAAATACTGCTAATTTTTGGCAAACTATGCCTGTTGCATCCTCTGACATCATGATAAAATGTTGAACTGGATAAGTCCTGATGCAAAATGGTGCTTTATTTCAATAACCAATGGCATTTTACCCTAAAAATCCTATTTAATTCATCGCTTCCGTAAGATCTTTCCGGCACGGCTCAGCTGGCAAAGGGGCGATACTCTAGAAGAACCAAGGGACAGAACTGTTGTAAATAATGAGGCCAATAAGTCTGATAAGGACATGTAGTCTACTTTCGCCAACTCTTACAAGGTCAGATTCTAGAGCTTTGGAAAGTACTCTTCACACCTGCAGGATACGGAAGATGTCATCCGTTAATAAGCCTAAAGTTTACGTCACTCGGACGGTGCCTGAGGATGGGATCAATTTGCTGAGGCAACATTGTGAGGTGACACAGTGGGACTCCTCGGCAACCGTGCCACGGGATAAGCTTCTTAAAGGTGTCAAGGACGTGGATGCGCTGTTCTGTCTTCTTACTGATAAAATTGACACCGAAGTTTTGGACGCAGCTGGTATGTCTATGTAGGTTTTGCCTTACCGGTGTCAATGTAAAGTGTTCCCATAGTATGTTTAACCTACTGACCTAACAGCTGGGGTACTCGAAATGGTTGTCAGACGTTTCGCTACCCATACCATTTCGCTACAGTCATTTCGCCACCCACCGAGAAGTCATTTCGCTACCCTGATCATTTCGCCACCTGTACGTTTCGCTACCTATCGAATTTAATAGGAAAACCAATCTTGTTGCGGGGGTGGTTAGTGATTTGGGAATCGAATTAATTAACATGGGCCCTATAATAAATATCTATAATATTTATTCAGATACCAAAACGAATTATACGAATATTGGAAAAAAAAGTGTTATGTCAGAGGATGAATGATGTGTCTTAAATTTTAGAAATACAGACCCTGTATAAATGTAATATAAATAATGACTTAAAATTATTATAATTAACTACATCGATTATACCGATGTATTGTTTGTCGAATAAACAATCATTAATTACAAACACGTACTTAGGTCCACGTGGAAATATTGTCCACTCCGAGATCACAGGTACGGCCTATAAGCCGATTAGATATGTGTATCGGTATGTGACACTGATTGAATTAACATGGACACGTGCTACATTCATTTTTCGCTTATTGCAGTTTTTCTCTGTTCCATGAATATGACACTTGCATTACGATCAAATGAAAATACAATTTACTTTTTAACCCTTTCCCACATACAAACAGGGTTTAACTCATTTACCA